>JANJGK010000033.1:34752262-34769898 GCA_039081455.1 Macrobrachium rosenbergii
ACATTTTGGTATTGAAACGCAACTGATCAGATTTGCTTTCAAGCAGATAACTATTGACCCTGGGATGTTTGAAAGAAAGTATTAGTCAATATTAATCGTAGCTTGTAAATTGATCAAAAAGAAAGTTTAATATAAAGACAAATGGGATTTGATGGAAATGAAAGTGCGTATTATGAAAAGATGGAGCTTGCTGATTATTTAATTTATGATAGAAAATATGGATATTCTCAAGAATAGTTGCAAGAAGTACGATAATTACATGGCTAAAGTGAACCCATCGCTGATAAACGTTAAAAACGATACAGAAATATTAATGCAGTATCTGGAGAGAGAGAGAGAGAGAGAGAGAGAGAGAGAGAGAGAGAGAGAGAGAGAGAGAGAGAGAGAGAGAGAGGTTAATTCTATTATCTTTAGACAAACGTGTGAACCACTTTCGTCGAGAGAATCTCATTCTATCTATTTTGGGTAAATATTTGAACCACCTACGTAATAGAGGCTTGAATAAAACTAGAAGTAAAATTAATTTATCTTCAGTTATTCAAGCAGGATCCGTTCACATGCTTGTAGCCTGCATACGTAAACATATTTTTTTTTTACATGACAGGCATTTTACGTAAACATTTTTTCTTTTATATGGCAGGCATTTTTTTTATCTGGTAGGGAATATTTACGCATGTTTGCGTACAACATTCAGCTTGCAAGTGCGTATATATTGGCAAAGCAGGATTTCTGAGTCTGAATCGGGATGGCTGAAGTCTTGAATTGCTGACGAAAGGTATTGCCAGTTTAGAGAAACGGGACTTGAAACCAGCTGTTGGATAATATGGCTCACTCGTGATGCGCTTTCCAAAATTGGAATGCTGACATTGAAACTGACAGACATAGTCACTGTCTGCCTGTCTGTCTGTACTGCTTCTCTGAACAAATGATTTTGTTTGTCTTCCGATTCTGTAACAATTCCTAACTTGTACTTTATGTTAAGGAACAAAAAAGCAGTTCTCTTGTTCTTCAGAGATTCTGTAATATCAAGCATAGAGAAATGAAAAAAAGTAAAATGTGCGCCGAAGTTTCTTCGGCGCGATCGAGTTTTCTGTACCGCGTATAATCAAGGCCACCGAAAACAGATCTATCTTTCGGTGGTCTCGGTATGATGCTGCATGAACCTCGGCCCGTTAAACTTTAACCACGGCCCGTTGGTGGCCTGTCCTATATCGTTGTCAGACGCACGGTTATGGCTAACTTTAACCTTAAATAAAATAAAAACTACCGAGGCTAGAGGGCTGCAATTTGGTATGTTTGATGATTGGAGGGTGGATGATCAACATACCAATTTGCAGCCCTCTAGCCTCAGTAGTTTTTAAGGTCTGAGGGCGGACAGAAAAAGTGCGGACAGAAAAAAGTGCGGACAGAAAAAAGTGCGGACAGAAAAAAGTGCGGACAGAAAAAAGTACGGACAGAAAAAAATGCGGACAGAAAGACAAAGCCGGCACAATAGTTATCTTTTACAGAAAACTAAAAGCGAAAAAGGAAGCAAAGAAACGATAATAAAGACTAAGTAAATCCGTAAAAAAAAAAATAATAAAGGAAACAATGGCCGATAATAACGAACAATTAAAGCAATGAAAGGATGATTGTAGAATGGGGTGATGTCAATAAACAAGTCATAGAGAGATGCGAGAAGAAGGATTGCGGAATTGAATGGTGTCTGTGATGACAAAGATAAGTGCTTAGCTGATGAGACGAAACAACTTATCTCTGATGAGGTCAGATGAGAGAAGAGTAATGATGGTTCTTTGTTAAGGTTAATTTGAATAACACAAATATTTAGCTGTTTATTATAGATGCTTTCACTGTTATGTTTTGGCGCTTGTGAAATCTGTTGGGTTTCTCGAGCGCAGATGCGTTTGTTAGAAGCTAGATAGATGATGTTATTTTTCTAGTTATTAACATGTTTACTTGCTTTTGAAGCCAGTCTTCATCCAGTTGAAAGCTATATATATATATATATATATATATATATATATGTATATATATATATATATATATATATATACTATATATATACATATATACATATATATATGCACGTATATATATATATATATATATATATATATATATATATATATATATACATATACGTGCATATATATATATGTATATATATAGTATATATATATATAATGTGTTGTGTGTGTGTGTGCACATATACGTATAAATATAGACTGACTGATAAAAACACAATCCCGGCTGTAAACTGAGTTACCTATAGAAAAAGGATTAAGAAAGCGCTATATATTACAAGCCTCTCTCTCTCTCTCTCTCTCTCTCTCTCTCTCTCTCTCTCTCTCTCTCTCTCTCTCTCTCTCTCTCCCAGAAGTAACAGAATAGGAAGGTCACGCTCCATTAGGCAAAGCGATGATCAATCACGGAGATGAATTGGGAATCGCCAAGAATTGACTTCGGATTAAGGTCAATTTTGCTTTAGGAATCATTCCATCTAAACTCGATGATGCGTAAGTGTGCCAGCCCACCTGCGCCTGCGCACTGGAAGGCCCTCTAAGCACTTTATATATATTTGAAGTTTTCTATTTAATCTTCGAGTCACTTTTAACGAATAATATTTTCAATCTAGTTTAATTAAGTGTCATTATATCCTGATGAAGTTCATAGAGAAAAAACTGTAAATATGGAATCAACGATTTGAAGGGGATTAGAAATTTGAGCAATTCCATTTATAATCAAGGCCACCGAAGATAGATCTGTCTTTCGGTGGTCTCGGTATAATGCTGTATGAGCCGCGGCCCATGAATCTTTAACCACGGCCCGGTCTCGGTGTGTCCTATATCGTCGCCAGATGCACGATTATGGCTAACTTTAACCTTAAATAAAATAAAAACTACTGAGGCCAGAGGGCTGCAATTTGTTATGTTTGATGATTGGAGGGTGGATGATCAACATACCAATTTGCAGACCTCTAGCCTCAGTAGTTTTTAAGATCTGAGGGCGGATAGAAAAAGTGCGGACAGAAAAAAGTGCGGATAGAAAAAGTGCGGACAGAAAAAGCGCGGACAGAATAAAGTGCGGGCAGATTAACAAAGCCGGCACAACAGTTTTCTTTTACGGAAAACTAAAAAGAATATTTTTAACCTATGATTCAGTTATTATAAGGGAATAATTATTCACCAGGTGGTCGCCAGCCATTCCAGAATGTTACCCTACGGCACAGTAGCTCGGTCGAATTATCCAGATCGTTTCATTCGCCCTGTTCCTCCAGAGTTCATTTAATTCCAACGCTTCCATTCTAAATAGAGAATTGAAGGCCATCAATTCAGGTCGGGGTATTTACACAGAACAAACATCAGCTGATGGAATTAATTAATTTTACGTTAGATCACTTTTGCAATATTTTTTTTACTAGCATCAGGAGACATGCAAATTGTAAATGTGAAACGTGTTTGTAAAACATTTTTTACAGCTTGTCTGTTTGATTTTTTCTTCTGTCTAAATTGACCTCTGCTACTTTTCAAGCGCTTGAAATGATTGTAGAATTCCAAAAGGCCATTTAGCTTGTTAATTATTTAGTTTCTAAGCGTTTTTATTTTTGTGCTTTTGAACAAAAATGGAATTATTTTTGTGATCTCTTTATTTTGTGTTTTTGGATAAAACTTTAATTATTTTCACAATTTTTTTTTATTAACCTATGCTTTCATTATTTATACATTTGGTGAAAGTAACTCGATTCCTTTCCGAGATTCTCCTTTATGGGGTTTATAAGCTTTAGATAAGACGTGAGGCGTAGAATTGCCACTGAAATTATACACAGCATATACCATTTCTTAAAATATACAGTAAAGAGATTTGAAGGAAAAATTTTCCTTTTTACTTATAATCTTTTTTATTCCAACTGTCGAACTTCTAATCATTCATAATTGTTATTATGGATGACAAATATGCCCCCTTCAATGCTATAATTACTCTTAGTTCTCAAATCAATCATGCATTCACTGCAAGACAATTTTAGCTGTACGAGTGGAGATTATACGATATTTTGACGAGCCTCAGATTTACTACGCTGCCTGACGTACGATACCTTCTAAAGGTCTCCGGTTAGTGTTTCAGTATCAAGGTTACGAGTTGGGCGTACTCAGTGCATTATGGGAGGTTATTCCGTGATATTATTAACATAAGGAAGGCAAAGAAACTTTTCTTTTTTCAGTGGTAATCAGAGAGAGAGAGAGAGAGAATTTGGAGACATGGGCGTTAACGAAACATACAAAAATCAAAATGAAAAAAATTGCAGATAAAAAAATGCCAGGAACTTTAAAACACTTACAGACTTATACTCGCATTCACACATCTCTTCTCTCTCTCTCTCTCTCTCTCTCTCTCTCTCTCTCTCTCTCTCTTGCTCTATAAATATATATGTATAGACACAAATATTTATACTGTACATATAAATGTATATGTATATATATACAGTATATATATATATATATATATATATATATATATATATATATATATATATAGAGAGAGAGAGAGAGAGAGAGAGAGAGAGAGAGAATGAGGAGAGAGAGAGAGAGAGAGATTAGTTTTCCCAATATAACGATGAAATTACCCATATTACTTTTGTCGCGAGATTACCACTGAGCCTCTTACTTACATTGGGCGGACATTATTGCTCTATGTTTCATCAAGAGATCTCTGTCCTAGAGGACACGTCTGCAGTGACCTCTGTATTTTTGTTTGATTATTTTATTTGTTTCTATTCGTCAATTCCTTTTGGGATTATTGACTTAACGTCTAAAGATGCTGAGCATTACCACCCTAATAGTGTTCTTGCAATTTGATATATTTGTATCTATTTACCTATTTATTAATTTATTTTTTCTTTTTCAATAAGTTGGGATCTCTTCATTCTCTATTTCCCTTTACTTCCTCTTACTTCTCCTTAATGAACACCTTAATATTCTTTGGAAGCTTAAATTTCAAGGTCAGTGGCCCCTTAGGTGGGCTTGTTCCATATGAATAGGTTTCATCAACTGAATAATAATAATAATAATAATAATAATAATAATAATAATAATAATAATAATAATAATAATAATAATAATAATAATAATAATATAGGAGGCATACTTATTGAATGAATAGCAGCATTTTGCATAAAGTAAGTCGTTGTTTACGACATGCTTGCAAAATACCGTGATTGCAAAGTCAGCTTTCCCCACTTTATGCTGAAAAGTAGAATTGTGATATTTCATATATTAAAACGAGTGCTTTTTTTTTTTAAATGTCTTTATGAAAAGAATATGAAATATTTTACAAGCTCTTTACCTAGGATAATCATTAGGTTTTTTGTGACTTTCTTGTTTATTTGTTTAATTTTAGTTTTCTGTAAAAGAAAACTATTGTGCTGGCTGTGTTTGTCCGTCCGCACTTTTTTTTTGTCCGCACTTTTATCTGTCCGCACTTTTTCTGTCCGCCCTCAGATCTTAAAAACTACTGAGGCTAGAGGGCTGCAAATTGGTATGTTGATCATCCACCCTCAATCATCAAACATACCAAATGCAGCCCTCTAGCCTCAGCAGTTTTTCATTTTATTTAAGGTTAAAGTTAGCCATAATGGTGCATCTGGTAACGATTACAGAATAGGCCACCACCGGGCCGTGGTTAAAGACTCATGAGTCGCGGCTCATACAGCATTATACCGAGGACCACCGAAAGATAGGTCAGTTTTCGGTGGCCTTGATTATACGCCGTAACGGCTGTACAGAAAACTCGATTGCGCCGAAGAAACTTGGCCGCATTTTTTACTTATCTGCACCTATTTCTTGTCTATTTGTTTAATTTTTTCTTTGTGTGCTTAACATTCTTACAACATCTCTGTATATTTTTTTTAGGGGTGGTGGGTTTAGGGGTGGGTGTCAGTGGATGGGAAGGGGGGGGGCGGGGTTGTTAGGCCTAAAAGCTGTACAATGGAAATTGTGTTTTTCTTTTCATAGATGAAATACGACGAAACGAATGACCCTCACTTAACGTGGAGTGGGATAAAAGGATAAGCGTTATTTATCCCTTTTTTTTTTATTCTCGAATTTTTGTAAAATATTGTGAACAATTCGTAATCGCTTCTAGATAACAGGTGTGTGTATTTATATATATATATATATATATATATATATATATATATATATATATATATAGATATATATATAACTATATATATATATCATATATATATATATATATATATATATATATATATATATATATATATATATATATATATATATACATATATATATATATATATCATACAAGATATATATATATATATATATATATATATATATATATATATATATATATATATATATGTATGTATATATGCATATATGTTTGTGTGTGTATTTATACAACTTTTTGTAAATGTTTTTAATGTTGAATTTTTTATGTGTTCATTATATACCTTCGTTCTTCTTTCTGAAGCACAAGAAATGAAGCAAAAGAAGTAAAAGAAGAAAAACATGAGAGAGAGAGAGAGAGAGAGAGAGAGAGAGAGAGAGAGGAGAGAGAGAGAGAGAGAGAGAGAGAGAGAGAGAGACAAGTAAATCCTTTTAACCTTGCCTCTATATTATTGGAAACCATAATGATCTGTTTTTGACTGACCTAAGCCCGAGCTCTCGCTAATTGGTAATTTATATAAACCTAATGTAAAAAAGTCTGGGAAAGAAATGTTGTAAAAAACGAGGGACGTGGGTGTTGAGAGATGAAGAGAGTTACTGTTAATTATTATGAATCTTTTGAAGTGGTCGAAAAATGGAAGCCATATAAATTTGTATATATGTATATTTATATATTATATATATATATATATATAATATATATATATATATATATATATATATATATATATATATATATATATATGAAATTTTTATCACACCGTGATTTATATACAATCATTGAAGCTACAAATGTCGCTTAATATCGAAATTCACGCTACCTCGGTATATCTCCGTTGGAGAATTGTCGCCGAAGGGGAATTTATATAAGTGATAAATGAATTGGAATCGTGGGGACACGACATTTGTAGCTTCATGATTGTATATAAATCACGGTGTGATAAAAATTTCATAACAAGAGCTGCGTGTTCCAAACGTACAATGAACTGTCATGGCGGAGGTGGGTCATTGTCGAGGCTAGTACACTTTCCCCGCTCACGACGGGTAAAAAACAGTACGACATCTCGCAAGAGACTTATACCTCTCTTGATGGCTCAATGGTTTACGTCAACTGGAGTCGCTGAATAGGCTTTCGTCGCGGGTTCGTGTCCCACGATTCCAATTCATTTATCACTTATATAAATTCCCCTTCGGCGACAATTCTCCAACGGAGATATACCGAGGTAGCGTGAATTTCGATATTAAGCGACATTTGTAGCTTCATGATTATATATATATATATATATGTGTGTGTGTGTGTATATATGTATGTATGTATATGTATATATATACATTCATATATATATATATATATATATATATATATATATATAATATATTATATATATATATATATAGAGAGAGAGAGAGAGAGAGAGAGAGAGAGAGAGAGAGAGAGAGATTCATTAAAAGGACCAACAGAAATACAGGCTAAAATTTTCACTGTGTTAATGAACTGAAAATATTTTCATTTTCAATGAAGTTCCTCCTGAAATATTTTCATCCCAAACAAAGATAATTCACAGAAATAATATTTGCATTTCTGTCAGTGTACAGAGGCCACAGTTTGTTCTTCCCTTCTGTTTACAAGTCAACAAGGCAATGGCCAGCATTTGATATATCACCAATATCGAATTGTTTGCGTTTGGTATTTGCCTAGCATCTGTTAAAAGGACCTATACATACGCACCTGTCAAAGTATTTGAAAGTAATAACGTATTCAATGAATATCATATGTTGCAAAATATATTTTTGTTAAAATTAAAAAAAAAAAGAATAATTACAAGGAAATGATATTCTAAACAAACAAAATTTTTTGTCACTTTCTAATGAACCCAATAAAGAGATACATGTTGTAAAGTCTTGTATGTTTTTATTAAAAATGTGACAAAAATTGGAACTACGTATTCGAAGCAAACAAATTATTTTACCACTTTCCAAGACTTAATTGAGGCTGTGTCATTATCATGAAATGCCGGGCATCCTATTAATCATAATTGCTGGGATGTCCATTAAGATTAAATGTCAGTCATTCTGAAATTAGCATTAGTCTTTGGTCCACCCAAGCTAACGTTTAGGTTTGTGAAACGTTCGAATTTGATGTTTTAATTCCTTTGTTTAGTTTTCTTGTTGGCTTGTTTATACAGCTTAATAAATTTTACGGATATTGGTTTTTGTAGCTGGAATACGTTTAGTATTGCATTTGATAATTTGTAAATTTTATGTAGATATGTGTCAGCCTTGTAAGCAATAAAATTGGTTTGTCCATGTTGCTTAACTGTTAGTAATTATATCAGGCTTTAGTTATATTGCTGTTGCATACATACATACATACACACATCGTATATATATATACATATACATATACACACACACACACACACACATATATATATATATATATATATATATATATATATATATATATATATATTTATATATATATGCACCTATATATATTATACACACACACACACACACACACACACACACACACACATATATATATATATATATATATATATATATATATATATATATGGCAGCAATATTGCTGTCCATCATATTGATTACCTGTTGGTAATCTTGTTATACATTTGCTACATTGCTCTCATGAATCTTAACCAGTACTATCTCTCTACTATCTCTCTGCTTCTAACATATTTTCTTGTCTATTGATCATAACGAAATGAGGGCTTCATTCATTAACGGCAAGCCAGTCTATTTTGCACTGATTTGTCGCAATAAGTTTGGTTTCTATTCTGTTTGTGTGTGAACTAAAAGACTAAGTGCTATCACCCACAGAATCTTCTTCTTCTTCTAAATTAATAATTAAGGATATGGAGCCTTACTAATACAACATCAAAGGCTCTATATTCCCTCGTCCTATAAACTAACCCTTTAGCCCCCTCCTTCAATTCCAGCCACAAACTAAACCTCTCTATCTTCAAGACGATCTCTCGCTCATTTCACTGGAGTTCTATCCCCCCTTTGACAAGGGCAGCACTCATCCCTCGAAGATTAAAATATGCTCTAAATATGGAAGACTCGATTTCTTTTGAATTCTGGTATATTCCTCTCGAGAGACGTCTCTCTCTCTCTCTCTCTCTCTCTCTCTCTCTCTCTCTCTCTCTCTCTCTCTCTCTCTCTCTCTCTCTCCTTTTTGTCTTTGGTTCTTAGAGTTTTCGTTAATGAGGTGTCTGAGATCAATGCTGGCGTCTTGATTTTTTTTTTCTTGCTCTGTAAATTTTTTTCATTCATCTTGGAAGTCCACAAATCAGGGTAGTAGGGCAGTATGTATACATATACATATACATATATACACACATATATATATATAAATATATATACATATACATATATATATATATATATATATATATATATATATATATATATATATATATATATATATATTATCGTTTATAGTCATCTTCTGTCCTTAATCATACCCAAATTTAATATCTATCCTCAAAGGTTTTATTATAATCGATAAAAAGACCATAAAAATAATCGTGCGTCTGGCAACGATAAAAGATAGCATTATACCGAGACCACCGAAAGATAGGTGGTTTTTAATATACGCTGTATCGGCTGTACAGAAAACTCGATTGCGCCTAAGAAACTTATGTACAAAGAATGTTGTACTTTTTTATTGTGCGTTTTTGTTATTTTATTTGATAATGATTCTTCCTCCAGCAATGCTATAATTCTTATTATAAAGAAAATTAATGAAATTAAAGAAGAGGAAGCATTAAAAAACACAAAAAATAAATGAAATATTTAGAAAAAAAGTAATAAACATTACACAAAAAATTAAGCTGTTTCTGTAGCTAAAATTCATTCTGGCAAACTCTTTGCAAAGTTCTCCAAAATTCTCTGTTAGTTTTAGAACAATTCCGCTTTATTTAAGGTTATTTGTTTCTGGGTTACTCCTTACTTCATTACTGGCGTTATTTGTCCTTGTCCGTCCGTTCATTACTTCTCGTGGAAAGGAAATTGAGCCCATGAGTTTAAACGACGAAGGTTGTTTGAAACAACTCCAAAAAAAAAAACTTCTTTTTACGTTACTCGTATTTTCTCATTCCACGGGTGTATTTATCATGATGCAGTTGTGGAATTATGCTGGTAATCCTTCTCTGTGACTAGTATTGCTGCTAGTACTGATAATACTAATGATATTACTACTATTGAAACAAGGCGACCCTGTAACGAGGCTATGTATCGAGAATTAAAAGCCACAGTTATGTTTTTAACTCTGTACACAAATATTTTCAAAACTGATGTGGCTTTTAATTCTCATTAATATTACTGCTATTATTATCATCTAATAATTTTCTCCTTAACTGCCACCGCTGCTAGTAGTAATAATACCCATAATATTACATTTTTACTATTAGTATCTTTATTATGATGCTTTTGTGGAATTATGCTATTAATCTTTGTCTGTTACTACTATTGCTACTAGTACTAATAATTATTAATAATATTGATAATATTATTATCTAATAATTTTCTCCTTAACGGCCACCGCTACTAATACCAATGATATTACTGCTATTATTATTATTTTCATTGTGATGCAGGTGTGGAATTATGCTTGATAATCTTTCTCTGTGACTAGTATTGCTGCTAGTTCTAATGATACTAATGATATTACTAATATTATCATCTAATAATTTTCTCCTTAACTGCTACCCCTACTAGTAGCAATAACACAAATGATATTACTGCTATTATTATCTTTATCATGATGCAGCTGTGAAATTATGTTTGTAATCATTCTGTTTTACTAGTACTGTTGCTAGTGTTAATAATGCTATTAATATTACTATTAATATTAATACTGTAGATTATCCACTCTATTTTCCCGTCCTTCAAATAAGTAGGAAAAAGATAAAAACATTGTGCTGTGAATTTTTTCTATTAATACTAATACTATTGTTTCTAATACAACCTCTATCATTTTTATGGTGGATTTTGCAACATAGAATGGCTTTTTTTTTCTTTCCTCGTTGATTTAGCCTCAAACATCATCTGGATAATAATAATAATAATAATAATAATAATAATAATAATAATAATAATAATAATAATATATTCTTTGGAAGCTTGAATTTCAAGTTCATGGCACTTATGGGCTACTACATGAATAAGGTTCATCTTGATAATAATAATAATAATAATAATAATAATAATAATAATAATAATAATAATAATAATAATAATAATAATAATAATAATAAAAAAAGTCAAATGGTAATGATGTTAAACCCAGACCAAGGGGAATAACCACCATCCGCACAATAATAATAATAATAATAATAATAATAATAATAATAATAATAATAATAATAATAATAATAATAATAATAATCGCAGGCCACCATCCACATTAAGTTTTCCAACGCTTCTCGGAAACTGTAATTTTTGAAGGAACTTTGAACACATGGAGGAATTTATGGCATCCATCGTTCGGATGGTGTTTTTTTTTATTCCTGAAACTTTTGTGATTAGTGAAGAGAAACTGCTTCCTTTATCTTTCGCAAAGATTCCCTTGCATAATATTAACAAGGAATTTCGGCGGTTGGGAGAGTGATTCAGAGATGTAAATAGATAAAAAAAGCGGGCTTAACTAGATGCAGTGAAGTCAGCTTTCTCTCTCTCTCTCTCTCTCTCTCTCTCTCTCTCTCTCTCTCTCTCTCTGTGTGTGTTTGCGTGGGTGTGTGTCTGTTTCGCTGTGAAGTATCAACGCTCTATTTACTTTAGAGCACTACAGAGTTCACAGATCTCCAGTCATTGTTAGTTGATGATTATGTAAGAAAAATTCTTCTATTGCAGGTAAAATATTAGGATGCAAAAATGCTGCCACTTTCTGTTTACTAATTCAATCATTATTCGCAAAATATTTCTGCCGAAACTCATATTTAAAGCTAACAAAATCGCCTGAGTAACATCAAATTGCGATGCATAACCCTGGGGAAATGCCACGCATTCCCTCTCTTTACGCTGTAAATTTGCTATCCTCTGATTGGCTGTCGATGACGTCGTTAACTTCCTCAGATTCCAGTATTACTAAACTCCTAACTCCACACGGTTATTTCATTAAAATCGCATTGTATTTGTGTGAACGTCAGCTGTCTCAAAGCTTTAAATTCTACATAGGAGGTTTTCAAATAGGTTTAAAATGAAGATATTCTCTTTTAGTGCTAAATATTCATTTTCCTTCATTGAAAAGTTGCCAGGTGTTTTGTTTTTATGGAATAGGGGAGTTATCCTTATCCAAGGAGTCTGGAGCATATAAAATACACTAATGAGATTTATCACATAATATAAGCTATAAAAATCAATTCCCTTTGTGACGATTTTATACCACAAAATATATATTTTTCAATAATTATCATAAGAAAATAAACTACAATTTTCGATACAAAGCCAACATTTTGCAGAAATTAATGTTCAAGCAATTGGGCAACACTGGAGATATGTAGCGTCTGAAATAAGGACCAAAAAAAAGACTAATTGGTTATTTCGCATTTTGAGAAATACAGAATATAGCGTATGGAGATCAAGTTAGTATTTAATTACATCTCAGATGATTCTATATTTTTAATAACTATTACAGTGTAAGGCAACAGTCCCTTAAATATGTATTTATCGTAATTTAAATGGGTTATTTATGCACAGTGACGTCTGGCAACTACATCAATACGAGAGTGGCAGACCTCCTTCACTCCCATTCATAAAAAAAAATGGTTGATGACGTCATCAGAGATAGTTAACAGAACGTTCCCGTCGTGGCTGTAGGTAACACTGGTGTCTTGCTCGTTGCTCTTAAAGACTTATATTACGTTATATCTATTTTTATTTTGCTCTTGTGTAAACTTTAATAAACTTAACTTTGAAAAACCTACAAGATTCATAATATAAATATCCCGTCCTGGTGTACAACAATACCATTGTCATGAAATCTTGAATTCTTCACATTTTAAAATAGAGACTTATGAGTTTTTTTATTTCATTTTATTGCTGTTTATTTACTGTCTGTTATCATTTCATATAAAACTCAGTCTCTTACCAAAAGAATAAAAAACGGTGATGATACACAGATACACATGAATGTGTGCTAAGCAAAAATGACACGCTATCTCTTATCCCCTAATCACGAAGCGAAATTATTTTTTTGTCAAATTTCATTTTAATATTTATGGATTCAGCCAATATCAACAAAATGCTTAAGGAGAAACTCATATTTATTAAATGTATAACGAAAGCAAAACAATTAAACTAACAAAAACCTGAATTTTTGCGGGGATACTTTTGTTTACTATATCTGGTGACGTCATTAACCTTCCTTATGAATGGGAACTGAAGAAACCCCTCCCCTAAAAAAGGGGTAAGCGATCGAAATGGTTGCCAGGTGTCACTATGGTCAATTAACATATTTATATTTCGACAAATATAACTATATAGATTGTCTGCTCCTACCCCGTGGTAGCTATTGAATATATAAAATCGTTGGAGGTGCAATGAAATATGAACTTGATCTCCATACTCAGTAATAACTATTTTTCTCAGCCCTTCAGATAACCAGTAAGTCTTTTTTCCAAATTAATTTAGACACCGCCTTTCTCCAACGTAGCCAATTCTGTGAACACTAGCTCTACGATAATGTTTAATTTGTCTTGATAACTGGTGTTAATATCTGTTGAATATTATTTAAAATTTATAAATATTGTTATATAAAGGCATTAAAAATAAATTAAGATTTTTTAGCTTTAGTTTTTATGATAAATTTCAATAGTTTTTTTTAACTACTCCAGAATCCTTGGATAAGACAACGCCCTTTACAGTAGTACAAACAAAAAGTGGCAACTCTCGGATGATGGAAAAAGACGAATAATTAGCGATAGGGACGCTTTCTGGATTCCGGATCTATTTGAAAACCATTTATTAAGAATTTAGAAATCTTTGACAATAGACGCCCACATAAATACTTAACAAATGTTTAAAAATAAGGATTTAGAGTTGGAAGATTTGTAACAATGACAGCAGAGCGTTAATGACGTCATCGACAGCCAATGACAGAGCAGCAAATTTCCGCCAAAACAGCAGTTACTGCGAGGAGCAACCAGGTTTATGCGTCGCTGTTTGCCAATTTTCCAGAACTGCAAAAATTTAGTGAAATTCCTGAATTTTGTTAGTTTTTTGTTTGCTATTTTTTTTCGCTTTCTTATGGTAGCCTATATATATAGTCAACAAATATGAGTTTCTCCATAAGTATTTTGCCGATATTTATTTAATACTTAAATATAAAAATGAAAATGGGAAAGGTAGTTTCGCATCATGCTTATAGTTGCTCATTGGACAGGTAGGCATCGTTCTCAGCTAGCACTCTGCTGGTCCCGCGTTCGATTCTCCGACCGACCAGTGAAGAATTAAAGGAATTTACTTCTGGTGATAGAAATTCATTTCTCGTTACAATGTGGTTCGGATTCCTCAATAAGCTATAGGTCCCGTTGCTAGGTAACCAACTGGCTCTTAGCCACGTACAACAAATCTAATCCTCCGGGCCAATGTTAACCAGCTCAGTGGTCTGCTTAAACCAAGGTAAGCTTAACTTTTCGCTTACTATATATATATATATATATATATATATATATATATATATATATATATATATATATATATATATATATATATGTGTGTGTGTGTGTGTGTGTGTGTGTGTGTGTGTGTGTGTGTGTGTGTGTAATATTATCAATTTTAATATTTCATCTGGGAAAACTTTCTAACCCTCAATACGACTTCCTCTATTCATCACTAAACGGAAAAGGATGCTGGTCGTTACGTATGTGAGGTCTCATGTTGGCTGAAAGCATTAAGCTGCCTCTTCTACAGTTGATATCTAGGACGCGGAAGGCATTTGTCACAGAGAGGAAGGCGGACTCTGCAACGGCTCTCCCACAAATCGCTAGGTTCTCCATGAATACGAATTTTCAACTTTATCGGTATTAATGATTCGCTCGTAAGTTTATGGGAATGTTTTCGTCGAGGTTATCGTCGTGAATGTGTATTATTATGGGTATGCTTAGATACAAATGTTCGGGAAATGTATAAATGTAAGCATAAAATTCTTGTGGATGTTTACCTAAATGTTCAAGTACGAGTCAAAACTGCACTTTATTATTTTAAGATATTGAGAAATTCCTTATCATTTCCGTATCGATTGTTTGATAAAGGATGGTAAATTATTTTAAGAAATAAAAGCATTCTCTTGCAACAGTAGCAGAAGACACATTAGAACATAAGAATTAGTCTTTTCTTCAGAATTATGCGCCTTCAATTTCTGTCTTCCATGAGGTCTCAAGATTCGTATACATACCATGACATGGATCGTGTTTGTCAAGAATTAATAACGTAAAAAAATGCGCCGAATTCTTCGGCGCAATCGAGTTTTCTGTGCAGCCGCTACAGCGTATAATCAAGGTCACCGAAAATAGACCTATCTTTCGGTGGTCTGGGTATGATGCTGTATGAGCCGCGGCCCAAGAAATTTTAACCACGGCTCAGTGGTGGCCTGTCCTTTATCGTTACCAGAAGCACGATTATGGCTAACTTTAAACTTACATAAAATAAAAACTACTGATACTGGAGGGCTGCAATTTGATATGTTTGGTGATTGGAGGGTGGATGGTCAACATACCAATTTGCAGCCCTCTAGCCTCAGTAGTTTTTAAGATCTGAGGGTGGACAGAATCAAGTGCGGACAGAAAAAGTGCTGACAGAATAAAGTGCGGACGGACAGACAAAGCCGGCACAATAGTTTTCTTTTACAGATAACTACAAACAGCGGCATTGAGAAAGGAGAAATGAAAGCGTGAAAAAATTGTTTATAAAAGCAGAGTGAAGTTGGACTCGTTTACTATTGACAAAATTATATATGTTTGCAATGGAAGCATTAAAGTATTCTTTATAAACACAGAATGAAAGTATTGATGGTGCATGAAAAGCTATCGATATAATCATAAATTGTCTTAACAAGAAAGAAGCCATGAACAAAAAAAAAAAAAAATATTATTATTGTTATTGTTATTCATATGGAACCAGGCTCCAGAGGTCATTGATTTGGAATTTAAGCTTCCAACGAATATGGCGTTCATTGGAAAGAAATAACACGAAGAAATAGGAAATATAGAAATTAATAAGTAAATAGATGAAAATGTAAGTCAGCTATTAAACTACTAAATGAAATAATATAAAATGAGCATATTAGGCTTTAAAACAGCATCCTTTGTGATGAAATATAGCAAAGTCATCTACCTTCTCTCCCCCTACCACTTACCAGACAAGGATGGAACCAGCTTAGTGTATCATTTCAGTTAAAAAAAAAGAAAAAAAAAACGAAAAATTAACAGAACAAAGCTGCATCAAGAGAGAAAACCCATCCGTAAAACGAACGTTTAACCGTCACAGAACGCAATTTGAGACCGCCACTTCTAGATGTAATCCACAGCGAGGGAAAAATCTTTAAAAAAAGTTACCAAAACCTAAATATAGCAAAATCCGAGATTTATACCCAGAGGAAACATGACATGGCTCTCCCGTGGAGAAAGAGGGTTAGGCTTCATTACGACAAATCCCTAGGTTATCCTGGCCACTGTACGGAAGCCTAATTCCTCCCTTGTGATTGCGACAAGGGTAGGGGAGGGGAGAGGCCGGGTCCATGCTTCCCTAAATTTATTTTAGTAATTCGTTAAGCACTGGAGAATATGGGTGTCTGTACTGAAATATGTATATGTATGTATATGCATATGTAAGTATGTATGTTTGTGTACATATATGAATGCATATACATAAACATGTACAGTATACTGTATATGTTAATTATGGATACGTATATATTATGTATATATGTATATATATATATATATATATATATATATATATATATATATATATATATATATATATATATATATATATATATATATTATACACACGCACACACACACACACACACACACACACACATATATATATATATATATATATATATATATATATATATATATATATATATATATATATATATATATATATAGTGTGTGTGTGTGTGTGTTGTGTGAATTTACGTACATATGTATGTTATACGTACCTGTAAAAACATTTACACAAACCCAACAAAAAACCCAATAAATATCGTCAAATCATGAACATACCTGGAATGCATTATGAAGACGCGTCACCAAAGTCAATCGAGATATTAGCCCTCGCGCCAATGCGTCAAATGCATGGAATGTAAGACGCAGACTGGACGCTGGCAAGATGTTTGCAAGGTTTATGGCAACACGTCTTGTCCCAAAACATCACCATCTTCTTCTCTGAGAAAGTCTGTTGGGGGTATTT
>JANJGK010000033.1:34772498-34807110 GCA_039081455.1 Macrobrachium rosenbergii
ATAATTATATTATATATATATATATATCATATATATATATATATATATATTATATATATTATATATATATTATATATATATTATATATATATATATATATATATATATATATAATATATATATTTTTTTTTTTTTTTTTCTTTTTTCTTTTTTTTTTTTGACTCACATCGGGATCGAACCCAGGTCTCTTCAGTTGAAAGGCAAGGGAGCTACCAACTGACAAGACCTGGGTTCGATCCGATTTGGGTCAGAAATTTATTTCTGTGCCCGCGTGATTTTCTGTGCCCCGCGTGATTATGTGTTGAGAACCTCTCTCTCTCTCTCTCTCTCTCTCTCTCTCTCTCTCTCTCTCTCTCTCTCTTTACATATATATACGAGTATACACACATACACACACACACACACACACACACACATATATATATATATATATATATATATATATATATATATATATATATATATATATATATATATATATATATATATATAGTACTTATGATCCGTACATTTCTCAAACTATCATTTGAGGATGAATAATCCTTTAATTGCTTTTATTTTAATTTATTTCTACTTCCAAGGAAATGAAAGGCCCAAGTCCACTCACTTCATCTTGAATGAATATTCAGGACTGTCACAATACAATTCCAATTGAATTTTTTCCTTTCACTAAAAAAAAATATATATAATATTCTCCCTTCTAAAAATTCCTTCAAGTTATTATTCCATAAGCCTTCTTCTGGGGTAAAAATTCATGAATATGGTTATGTACAGCTCGTTAGATATGCATAAGCTGGAAAGATTTGGGATGCAGGGCCCTTACAGTTCTTTATTCTTTTTATTTTTTTGAAGTTGAAAACTGAATTAAAAACGTGGAAAGATTACGCGGATACGCTTTTTCTTTGAATAATTATTTGCGTGTGAATGCGTATGAATAGGATGTTGTAATATTGTATCTAGTAAGTGCTTGTTTTTGTAGTTTATATGTAATTTTTTTATAGTATTTGATATTCATAAGTATATATATAAATATATATATATATATATATATATATATATATATATATATATATATATATGCATATATATACATTTATATACATATGCATATTCACGCAAACTAATCATTATGCAGTTGCTCCTGCCTTGTATTAAAAACAATTATATCTAAACCTCCAAATGTCAAAGGTTTTGTTAAGGAAACATATTCGCGCTGACTTCAAAGAAAGTCAGTCTTTTTAGCTAACAGCTTTCCGCTAGCTCTCCTCTGATCAAAGCAACAGCAACTGTGTCCAACTTCCTGTATTGCACAATGCACAAGTCATATTCTTATCTTTTCTGTAATTTAATGCTCTTTAGCAACAATACTTCCTCCTCTGACATTTGCGAGCAAAATCGTCTATGCAATTCTCCGGAGCAGTGGTTCTGAACGTTTTTCAGTTTATGTACCCCTTTCAAATCAGCAGTCAGTTCTCGCACCCCCTGAATTGCTGGAAAAAAACTAAAATAATAATAATAATAATAATAATAATAATAATAATAATAATAATAATAATAATAATAATAATAATAATAATTATTATTATTATTATTATTATTATTATTATTATTCATTTATTTTATTTTATTTTTATTTTTTTTTTTAGAAAACAATAACACGCGTACAAGAAAATATATTTTGCTTTAATTATTCACGGGCATCCTCGTACCCCTTAGGAACCGGCTTCCCCGCCCCCCACCCTCTCACCCCCGGTTAAGAACCACCGCCCCAGAGGAAGCGTAACGACCTATGGAACGGGATAGAACATGTCATCGTCGACCTTCAAAAGATAATATGAGTGTCGACATCGCTAACCAGTGAGTCACAAACGCTTGAAATAGAAGCGGAATTGAGATTAGAAGACAAAGGGAGAGATGGAGATTATTAATATCTCGCGAGAGGATAACACCACTTTCGGCAGTTAAAATAAGACTGATATTTTTCCACGGATGATGGACTGAAACAGACGGAAGGTCCGCGTTTAAAGTGCTGGCAGGGCAAAGCGTCTGACATTATCAGTATTATTTAGGTAAACAAAGGGACCAGTTGGGAACAATTAGTCATTTTTCGATACCAGCATTAGATGATGCATTTAGGGGAGCTTCTAAATAGATACGTTGCTTTGGGTAATATGTCAGACGGTGTTGTCAAACCTCGCTGATGATTAGTTAGTTATTAACTATAGAAATATTTATACAAAGTTACCAAAAATATTTAAACAAAGTTACCAAAAAGTATTTAAACAAAGTTGCCAAAAAATATTTAAACAAAGTTACCAGAAAATATTTATGCAAAGCTAAAAAAAATATTTAAACAGTTACCAAAAAATATTTAAACAAAGTAACCCAAAAAATACTTAAAAAAGGTTACCAAAAATACTTAAAGGCAGTAACCAAAAAAATATTTAAACAAAGTTACCAAAATGATATTTAAACAGTTACCAAAAAATATTTAAACAAAATTACCAAAAAAATTGATTTAACAAAGTTACCAAAAACTATTTAAACAAAGTTACCAAAAAAAAATATTTAAACAAAATTACCAAAAAATATTCTAACAATGTTACCAAAAAATATTTAACAAAATCACAAAAAAAAATTTACCATAAAATATTTAAGCAAAGTTACCAAAAAAATATCTAAACAAAGTTACCAATAAAAATATTTAAACAAAGTTACCAAGTAGCATAAAGCATAAATTCTCAAATATCCTTGTCATATCTTCACGACTCTCAAATATTTTTTTTCCCCTCTCGTTATCGAAGCTAAGTTCGGCGAGGAAATTCCATTATAATACCGCCATATACCACAGTGCTATTAT
The DNA here is from genome assembly GCA_039081455.1 of Macrobrachium rosenbergii. Classification (NCBI taxonomy): domain Eukaryota; kingdom Metazoa; phylum Arthropoda; class Malacostraca; order Decapoda; family Palaemonidae; genus Macrobrachium; species Macrobrachium rosenbergii. The sequence continues at coordinate 34,775,359 of JANJGK010000033.1, forward strand.
CGGCTGCGTTGGGGCAAACTTAACTTGCACGTATTGGAAATCTAAAGCAAATTAAAATATGACTGAAACATGTGCTGCCGATATCATCCGCAAGCAGTTTCCGCTGAGGTCGTTTCGGATTTAAATATATCGCGAACGAAAATTGCTAATTCTCGATGTATTCAGGCAAGAAGAGGACTGGTGATTTCATAGCAGGGATATGGATAGGAAGATACTTAAGATTTATAAGTACTGATCCGCCGTGACTTAAATGAATAAAAAGTAGAATGGTCAATACTCTCTATGTAAATAAAATAGGATTTAAAACTTCTGTTCAAAAAGTCTTCACGTGTCAATATGTTTGTAATTTAAAACCATTCTATTTAACTACGACACCCGAAGTAGGACAAAAAATAATAAATAGAAGCATCGAAATCATATTCATTGTATTTCAGTTTATCCCTTGCGAAACGTTTCACAATCTTGGGATAACATTCAATGACGACAAAGGATTAAGAGCCAACCAGACCGACCCTTCAGGTAAAAGCCCGAAAATATTAATCAGTTTCGTCATCGCGACGAGAGAAATGAATTGGGCTTTCCAGGTGGGCCAGTTCATTAACGAGTTGTCTAAATAATTAGTTACTCATTTGCAAACATATACGGTTTTTTTTAATCGTGACAGTTTCACACGTAACAGAAGTATTTCTTTAACGCTGAATACTAAAATGATGTTCTGTACGTCAGAGTTGATTAACTATGTAGGTTACTGACGTCAGCATATACATATATATACATATGTATATATATGTATATATATATATATTCCCTTGCCAAATCATGATTCTGTTTATAACACTGCAAATAATAACGAAATAGGACAAGCAGATATTTTTGTAAGCTCGTCCAAATATTGGAAACGAAGACTGAAGAGCCGTTGCAAAGACAACACCTTCCATGCGAGAATGTAAACAGTGTCGCCCTCAGTGGTCACTGTCTACACTAACATGTGCTTCGTCTGGCAAGCATGGAGGCTCTACTGGTTCCGAATGTTACTTAATTTTGTGGCTTTTTTTTAAACTAGTTCATGGTCTACCTTCTCAGACTTTGGAAATTACGCAAGTATAACTATTTTATAGTCTTTGTATACAAATAGGGTATAGCTAGCTATGGAGAAATTACGAGAAACAACGAACAAGGGAAAGTGCAAATGGCGTCTGCCGGTTGGATAAGTTCAGCAGACAAGTACCGACTATAAAAAGGAATTAAAGCAACAATATGAGGGAGAATGTGACTTAAGTAGTAAGTGCTTCCTCGTAATGTGTGGGGACATTGCAAACAATATGTTGACAGTAAAGTGAGTGGATATCGTTAAATGGTACTGTATCTAGTGAAATAGTAGGTATGCTCATCTAGGGAGGTAAAACAGAGATTCTAGGAAGGAAAACTAAATGCTTTAAGGCAAGAGCGACCCAAGAATTGCAAATGAAAGTGATAGGAACATTAATGATTTAATTACCTCAGAGGTTAGGCACTGGTTGAGGTATTATATATAATTACCTCGGAGAGATTAGGCACCGGTTGGAGCTTCATATATAATTACCTCAGAGAGGTTAGGCACTGGTTGAAGTTTTATATATTAACTCAAGGTGGTTAGGCATTGGTTGAAGTTTTATATATAAATTACCGCAGAGAGGTTAGGCACTGGTTGTAGTTTTATATATAATAATTACCTCACAGGCTAGGCCTGTAAGTTTTATATATAATTACCCCAGAGGTTAGGCACTGGTTGAAGTTTTATATATAATTACCTCAGAGAGGTTAGGCACTGGTTGAAGTTTTATATATAATAAGTACCTCAGAGGCTAGGCCTGTAAGTTTTATATATAATTACCCCAGAGGTTAGGCACTGGTTGAAGTTTTATATATAATTACCTCAGAGAGGTTAGGCACAGGTTGAAGTTTTATATATAATAATTACCTCAGATGCAAGGCCTGTAAGTTTTATATATCATTACCTCAGAGGTTAGGCACTGGTTGAAGTTTTATATTTAATTACCTCAGATTGGTTAGGCACTGTTTGAAGTGTTATAGTAAAGTCAGAGTAGAGACAGGGATCAGTTTTAATCTTGTAAATAGACTAGGCTTATAGGATTAGATAATGAAAGTAATTTATACATTGCAGATAGGTAGGTTAGGTTCTAAAACGTATTTTAGGTAGTAAGTTAAAGGGAGAACGAACTAATGTGTATATTATGAAGAGTTAAAAGGAATTTGGAGAATTTTCTATTAAAAGGAATTTGGAGAATTTTCTATTGAAAGGAATTTGGAGAATTTTCCATTTTATTCCCAGCATACACCTAGGACAGATTTAGCTTCCATATGAAGATAAAGACGAACTAATACCCAGTATCTTACTTTAAACAGATCTGCCCAGAGAGGAAGTTGAGAATAGGGTGGATCTGCCCAAAAAGATATGGTACCAAAGAGAAATTGGATTTTAAACAAGCACAATCAAGGCAAATTATAAGGGGCAAGGAAGGCGTTTTAAAGGTGAACAGTATTGCTACCATTTACTACTGCTACAGACACTGAAGATTTGCGACTCATGGTTTTGACAATATTTACTTTGGGGTAAAGTATTATTGGTGTGTACTGATACCTTCTGTTTATATGAATGATAATTGTTGTTAATATGAATGATAATTGTTGTTATTTGACGATTCTAGATTATTCTGCAGTGTTCCGAGTTCATATTTTCAGCAACAAACCCACTGATTGCTTGTAGCCTAACCTAAGGCAGCCAGCGGGCTTTTCAAAGCCCTATTTTTTAGGACGAAAAATTATTTGTGGTTCTCTGGTACGTAATCTCTAACCCTTTTGAATGTGGAGGTAGACTTGTGGTTATAATTAAAGTAACTTATAACCATGACTGTGGTAGCTTCATCAAGGTTTTCTTGGTTGAATTTTCAACCCCTTTTGAGAATGGTTCCTTCAAGAGGGCACTATGATGAGAATGGCTCCTTGAGGAGGGCACTTTGATGAGAATGGTTCCTTCAGGAGGGCACTATGATGAGAGTCGTTCCTTCAGGAGGGCACTATGATGAGAAAGGCTCCTTTAGGAGGCCACTATGATGAGAATGGTTCCTTCAGGAGGGCACTATGAGTGTCTATAAATTGGATTTCCATGTCATATCAAACTTTGTTAAAGGTATGCTAATATGGGTTCAGGCTTGTGAGGACTGATGACTTTTGTGCTAAATGATCTGGGACACTGTGAATCAATATAAGTAAGTAGTTTTATTCATGGAAATCATTTAGTCCTTTAGCTGAAGGAGGTGCTGAAATTTATGTTGACAATTCAAGGCCAAAGCTCATTTGTTTGCTGATTTTTACTATTGTTATCATTACTGCTATTATGTCAGACCACTGAGTCAAGAAATGTATAAATGTGTGGTTCAAGCTAGAATAAGAAAAAGTGGAAGAGGTGAGACAAGCAAGTGGGGGGGGAGGGAAGGAGGTGGTGGAAAATGAAAGGCTCGTGTGTTAGGCCAGCCACTGAAGGAAGTAATTCATATATATGATGCTTTTACTGAGATTTGTGATATTTCAAGTTGAGTCGTTCACACTAAAGATATTCAGTTTATATGACCAAAGCTTCACTTGCATAAGTATGCATTAAGGGCCATGTGATCAAATATGACTTGATCATGCATTTCTACCCTAGTAACATTACTGCTGGATTGTATTGTAGATAGCAGTGAAGGCTTTGTTTTGTTATGTAGCTGTGTTGATTTCCACTAGTTTACTTTATATTTTACTTGGTTTCTTCCCTAATGTGGTACTTGCTTGGTTTCATCTAGACTTTTACAGGTGGTTATACCAAATTCAAACCTTTCTCACAGCTTAGTAGACTTCAGTAGCATCATGACCTTACAGTTTCTTAACTGGGTAGAAGGGAAGTTTTAGGAGACCCAGAGATCTCTTACTAAGTCGTCAGCAGCCTATGCCAGCTTCTCCATGGTCATAGTTTGTGCGAAAAGGGGCTTTAGGCTCTGGTAATGTATGTATACATTTAGTCTATAGGAAATAGGCCTCTGAAAATGTTTAAAAGCACGGTGACATACTTCTTGATTTCTGTAGCTCATGAGGGTCTTTTAATCCATTAGCTGTCCAACAACTTTGAAGATCCATTGTCCCTTTGGGCACGCCCTATTGAAGATTAGGAGGAGGACTGAATGGTCTGGTGAAGCTACGTTATGGTAGTAACAATACAAATGCTAATAATACTAGCAGTAGTAACAATTATCATTATGTTTATGTAAGAGAATCTTGTATAAGAATGTTGATCACAATTCAGCCAGTTTTGCACTTAGGGAACAATGTGTCAGGCATTTATGTAAGCTGTAAGATTGAGGTTCTCAAAAAGTAACTTACTTTTGCATCTGATACTAATTTACGACTGTCTTCCAGGTACTTGGTTCATCAAGATGGACTTCTTGAAGAAAATGCATCTACAGTGTGAAGACTGGATCCAAGCCAATTTTTCCTACTATTTTTTTTATTCATTGTTAAAGATTCTTCCTCTGATTAATGATTTTTTTTGTATGTACATTCATATTAGTTACAAAACCTTTTATTTTTACTTGTGCCTTAGCTTTAAGCAATTGCAGAGAAATTGGGAGTTTAGTGATGTTTAGCAGTTTATGTGTATGTGTGAGAGGCCTGTTCCTACCCTTAGAGGAACCGTGTCTTCTTCGTTAGTTGAATCCTTGTCCTCTGTTCATAGTTCCCCTTGTCTTTTCTGAGTCTATTGGTGAGCTTATTGTATGGCAATGTCTTATATTCCAACCAGTGTTTTGAGTGAGTTTTTTTTTGTTTACCTAGAGTTGGTGATCAAAACTCAGTCTTTTGGTAAATATAGTTCGTTCTTGGACTCTTGCTGCTTTTCCTGCACAGCTTTTTTCTTCTGCTAAAAGTGTACTACTTTGCCCATGGAGGGGCATAAGGATGTAGCTCCTATGGACTGTATCTTTCTGACCTTTACGTCTGTTCCTTCACGCAAGTAACCAGACACTCCCTGCTTCGAAAAGAATTCAGAAGAGGATACCTCTTTCTCTTTCCTTAGCTGCCGTTTAGTAGGTGGAGTAAGCTTATTTTATGATTAAAGGGTGTAGAAAATTTTATGTAATTGTGAAAAACATCACTCTTCCCAGAGTGACTATAGAAAGGGAACGTGATTCACCTGAGGCAGCTGTTAAGCTTTGGGACAGCATTCCTGAGAGTGTCAGTGGTGCTGATGCTCATGAGTTTTGCCTGTTTTGCAATTTGTACATTTTTATTTTGTTCCTAAAGTGTCTGTCATTGTCATTTTTTGTATTGTCTTCCCTCCAGTAAGTATTTATTTCACTTAAGTGCATTATATTCTGTGGAAGTATGTTTTACAAGTCAGTGAGCTTTTTGTTTATTCCACAAGAATGTGTGCTCATTATTGGTAATATATTCAAATTTCTGTCTCCTTAGGACCTAATTGTGGAAGGAACTTGACACCCTGTAGCTCCTAGTCTTATCCCAACTCTTGATTGTATCTACCTTTCCCTTGTATAATTCCTTCTGTCTTTTGTGATTTGATTCTGATCTCCGAACTACAAAGGCCATTCTCTCACCACCTCTAAAGGGTGCACATTTCTCGTCCACTGAAAGATTTGTGAAGGAGCGTATGATGAAACCCTTGTCCTCGCTGATCATCAATTTTCCTCATAGATTAAATAACTCCCAGTATTTGGTTTGTCTGCTCTCAACAGAGTTTTAGGCACAAGTGAAAATAAGAGGTTTTGTTTCAACGAAACTATAACAAGATTAATTTAGCGAGTAAAATTCTAAAGTTTTTGTAAAGCTGTCATTTGTAAATGTATTATTGTGTGCTATATTCTAACGGCAAAAATGGTATAAGTTTAAGTATTTGGGTTGTCTATGCTTATTTGTGATTGTTTTTCTTTATTGTATAACAGACAATATGCTTTCATTTTAATAGCTTGTAACGTAGAAGCAAGAAATTACTTGTTAGCCAATAGGCAGAGTAATAATATATATACTGTGGTCTTTGGCAAAGTCTATAAAAATTTGGTGAGGATGGCAAATTGATAATATTGTACACATAGCTTGCTCTTTATGCAGTTATTGAATTTGAAATTCGTCTGGCCAGTATAGATAGGTATTGTAAACAGTTAAGATTTTATAAGTAAAATAGGTTAAGTTGTAGTGCAATACTTCAGAGAAAATCACTGTTAATTAATGCTCCATAGTCTTGGAAATCTAGTAAATTAAAAGTAAAGATAATGAGGTTAAGACAGCTGGCTCTATAAAACAAATATAAAATTGTCTCTTGTTTATTGTTAATGTGGGAGTTTATTGTATTCTGGCCATATTTACATGTGAAATGTTAGAGATGGTATTCTGAACATAAGGAAGTATTAGACGTGTACATAGGAGATGTGCAAAAAAATCTGTAAGGCTTAAATGTGGAAGGTTTAATTTTTACAAAATTAACCTGCTCAGTTTGCCTGTAAAAGCAAAACTTATTTGGCTACCCTCTGAGATTCAAGGACTGAGAAATTGTAAGTCATTACTTTGGTTAAACTATTGAATGCAAAAGAATAATAATGTCCTAAAGCCATGTGGTCCTGGCTCTCATGTTGACCCAGTCTCAAAACCTTCTACAGTTATGTATACCACTTTGCTTGCTGCTCTTTTCTCTTCATCATGTAGCCAGACCTTATCTTAGAGATCCTGATTACCTGGTTACCAGCCTCTCCACATCTCTCTGCTGTGTCCTCATCTGTGGCAAGAAATGTAAAGAATCAAGCCACAAAGCTTAGTCATTTGTTGTCACGCATTATTAGTTTCTCCACTTTCATGATGCTCACTGTGACACTGTCTGCTGTTTACAGTAACAGAATTCTTACACAGGCATTGTAAATTTACACTATTATTGACAATATTCAGATGATCTCTTTCCATTATATACGTAATCCTCTCTCACCCTTCAAGTCTTCATTATTAATTCTTGTGTATACTGGTGATAAATACTATGAATTCTTTTAAACTTTGGTATTCTGAGTACTTCTGGGTATACCTTTTTTATTCTGTTACATTCGATGTATAATAAGACAACGCACTTATACCATGTCTTTGAATAGACTTGACCACTTTCCAGACGACACCTTTTCCTGTGTTCCCCTCCTGCCGTCATGACCTTAGTTTTGTTTACTTTGATTTTCAACTCTCTGTTCTCCTTTCAACCATTCCATCTCCCTATTATCACTGTCTTAATAGATGAATGGCCAAACGTCCCTAGGTGCCTGGCTAGACAGCCTGAAGTTCATATATCAATCAGTCAGTCTGTTCTCTTGCCAATCTCTTATCTTTCAGATATTTATCTAAGACCTTCCTTCTACTTAACAATCATTTTTCTAAACCTTTTTTTTCCTTCAGTCTAACATTAAAACTAGGTCATTTGCACACACAAACTTCCAGGAGCACCTCTTCCTTCATTACTTAGCAGCAAATAGTGAAGGGCTCAGTACTGACCCTTGATAGACACCAACATTTATCACCATTGCTCAGGACATAATTCTAGCTACCTACACTCGAATCTTGCTTTATTATAAAGGACTATTCCTTGCTCTGTGTGTCATTCTGGTAACCCCCTGTTTTTCTTAATACTTTGTCGAATACGTTCCTAGTAAACTCATTATTCGCATGTTACTTGCTTATATATACCTCTGTATAAAATGTCAATTTTGCGTACCCCTTTCATTCGACCAGACAGGCAGTTGTCAGTTCTAAGACCACCCTCTCCCTCCTTCTTTTTGGCAATTTTCCATCCAACCCCATGGGCTGTTTTTAATGAAGGACTGAAATGTGTTTCTGTAGCAGGGAAGGGAATTTACTATTCTGCTAGGTAACGAAAAAGTGTTGAGGCCTAACACTTGAAAATCTGGGACGGGGACAGAAAACTTAAGACACGAACTATTAATGTTCTTGTGGTTTAATCAAACATATTAAGATGATGTTTGCTTGTCTAGTTTTAGGGAATTGTGTCACTAGCCAAATTATGTCATACTGCACCCATTAAGATACGTGAAATATTGTGCCTAACACTTCTTTAAGGTTCTTTTGGTTTATTAAAACACATTAAGATGATATTTGCATGTTTAGTGCTATGGTATTGTATCACTGGCCGAAATATATCATAACTGTACTCATTTGGTTCTGTATATACGACATATATTCATATTTTTAGATGTGTGCTGTTTTATGCAGCGTCCCTATTTACTCTGTGTATCCAGTATAAAGAATACGTTTTTATTTTTGAGCCTGGAAAGGAGAAAACACATGAAATCTTAAATTTAACTTATCTGGCTTTATTCCTCTTTCCCAAACTTTTTGATAAAACAGAATGAAAATGAATGGTTTTGCACCTTCGTGGGTTTTCTTTCTTCCGTCATCACAAAAAAAAAAAAAAATTTCCTTGAGTTCATTTGAGAAATAACGAAAAGGTTTGTTGACTGCCATGTGCCTAGGTAAAGTTGTCGAGGATGCCATAATTTCTAACGTAAATATTTATCAAGATTTTCAAGCCTTGATAATTATTCAGTGTACTTTTTCATGTCTTTGGTGATCATGGTTGTTTTTGTAAAGTTGTCATTGGCTATGCCTTAAGTATTCCTGTATTAATTAACTGTGCGCGGTATGGTTCAAAGATCGTATTTTTGTATAAATTGTACAATTTGGTTCAAAGATCGTATTTTTGTGTAAATTAATTATGTACAGTATGGTTCAAAAATCGTATTTTTTTGTAAATTAACTATGTACAGTACGGTTCAAAGGTCGTATTTTTGTATAAATTAACTATGTACAACAAGGTTCAAAGATCGTATTTTTGTATAAATTAACTATGTACAACAAGGTTCAAAGATCGTATTTTTGTATGAAATAACTATGTACAGTATGGTTTAAAGGCAATATTTTTGTGTAAATTAACTTTGTACAGTATGGTTCAAAGATCCACAGTTTTATGTACAAGTGTATGTTTGTAACTCTAACAACAGATTTCTTGTGTTTTTCAGTAAGTCTCTAAAGCTGAAAGCTGAGAAGGAATATTGAAAAACATGCAAAAAGCTCCTGTTGTTACAGTTACAAATATATAACTGTATTTACAACTGTGGATCTTTAAAGCATGACAGAAAAAGCACGATATTTTGGTATATTTGCAAAATACAATATGATGAGGAAATAAAAGTCATCTATTAACCGGACGCTCTTTTATTTAAATCACAAAAATACATTTTCATACTTGAGGGTGGTTACTGGTAACAATGATAAACTTGGTCAAAAATTTTTTACCCCCTCGGAACCAGCATTGCAATGCCCCGAAGGAGGGAGAATCCTCAGCAGGAGGGCCATAACCAGTCAGTTTTCAACTTCAGAGCAGACCCAAGGGGCTGTTTTCTGAGCTGACAAGGTGATTACCAAGATGGGAGAGGCCTGATAGACCTCCCTTGTGTCGTCCCAAAAGTATTCCGTTTTCTATGACTGCTGAAGAATGGTTGACTCTTTCAAATGTAAAAGGGAAAAACTTATGTATGGGAAGTCCAAGGAAGGGTGGGGAGCAGTAAAGTAACTACTGAGACTTGGCTTAGCTTACGTTCACTCGTATGGCAGATTCCTACTCAAGCCAGCATGAAGTGTTTAATGGTATATGACGTTAAGAACCGTAGAGTTTTACAGCAAGAATTCCGTTCCAAAAGCAGAAGCCAAAGAAACCTGTGCCCAATTTCTCTGCGAATACCCCACAAAGAAATCTACGGGATTTAAAGATACATCTTGACTTCTGCTTTCAGTTTTCTTTGAGATTTCGTTAAGCAGACGAATTTCTCTAACGTTTTGATACAGAAAACGTAGATTGTATTCACCCTCATAGAAAACAGAGGAACGAAAAGCGAAAGACACTGAAAACGATGAATATATATATTGTCGAGACGATTAGCCATTGGACATTGACTTTGTACCGAACAGAATTCTTGACTTAGAGCAGTTACGGATAATTTACTTGTAAATGTTACTTGATGAGGCTATTTAATCCTTATTTTCAGACATACTTGCATAGAGAATTGACTTTATTTTTTTTTTAATACGGAGTTGACTAAAATAACTTGGTATATTCACACAGCCTGGTTCCCTGACACCTTCAAGCATTTTGACATCAAATTTCATATCAAAATGTCAATACTGGTGGCAAAAATGGAGCTGGGCCCATATTTATAAGAGAATTACCAACATGAGACTTCAATTTTGCCACAAACATTGGCCTCTTGATATAAAATTTGACGGCAGAATGCTAAAATATGCCACAAAAATTTGCTGCTGTGATGCCCCACCCGACACAGAAATGCTCTATAGAAGTGACATCAAATTCCTTCATCATTTTTTCAAAGTTAATCTCATTTAGTTGAGCTTTTTAAATTAAAATTATCAATTTTCACTTCACAATGTCATCATTAGATTTCATTCATTCAAATACCTTTTCCTAACTTTTTTCAAGTAAATTTGACGATGCAATATATTTAACTGTAACTTGTCAAGTACCGAATTCCATGATTAGCGGGGCATTTCAAATTATAGACGACAAACTTAATAACTGACTTTTTAATGTAGTTTTTACAGTGTTATTTGCTGATCAGTTTTGAATTTACTGCCCTCTCGCATTTCAATTATTCATATGTTTGCTTTCTATTTTTGCTTATTTCTTAATTAAAACTTTAGCTACATTTTGAATTTTATTGCATTGTTTCAGGCTTAGCCTATTTAACATTTCATGCATTAAAATATCTATTGCTATTTCCAAATGTCTTTCTGAACAAGAGAATTACGGGAATTTCACAAGTAATCCAAACAAAAGCTAATAATTTTTTTTTTATTTCAAAGTACAAGTCATCCTCAGGTCTTTGCCACAACAAAAGCATTTAATCACACCGAGACGCATGCAGACTCCCCAAAAGCAGACAAGTGACCCAGACGCCTTCAGTAACTCGCCTTGTGGGCCAACACCATCCAGTGTAAGTGATTGAGTCAGGTAAATGGTCGGAGACGCGCAAAGCTAATGTCCTCCTGCCCCGAGATCTTCCTTCCCCAGCAGGACAGGAGGTCGGACTAACGTCAACCTTCACCGTACACGCGGACCACCAGGACAATTTAGGTTCTGTGTGATTAGGCCTTAAAACGTTCATCTCATTGACAGGTAATTAGAGAGGAATGCCCAGCGCTTATTTGGGATGTTCCTTTGTTTAACGTGTCTTCTAAGAATCTTTCAGTACTTATTTGGGACATTCCTTCGAGTGTTTTAAAGGTAGTGCGTCTCTTAAGATCTTTCAGAGTCCAGGTTTTACAAATCTGTGATAAGCAGTTCTGTACAGATCACCAGAATAGGGCTACAGAACTAAGGATAGTCATTTCATGCTGCTCACCAAATACATAGTTATCAAAATTCCTGTTTTTCTGACATAGTTTATAACCCAAAAAAATAAAAGTCTCTCAACTGACATACCATCAGGGTTAAAAACTCTCTATACCTAACACTTTCTAGGCAAAAAGTTCTCCCCAATTCACACACTCCAGGTAAAACACTCCCACAGTAAAAAAACACGGAAAAAAACTCCAGTAAAATTCAAACTAACACTCATCTCGGCAAAAAAAAAACTTTATAGGCAAACAAACTCCACTTTCCCTGCAAAAAAACTATCTCAAACTAAACCTGCCTAGCAAAAAACAAATTCTGAACCACTTCATAAGCGAAAATGACAATTTCTAGGTAGAAATCTTGCAAACCTACAAATATTCCAGCCTAAAACTCACAGACTAATAATTTCAAGGCAAGAAAACCTCCCCTGAAGCAACATAATCTTCGCAGAAACCTCACACAAACTAACATTTCCTTCGCAAAAAACTTGCCAAAATCTGCATACTTTCTAAACTCCCGTACTGGTACCTTTTCTAGGCAAAAACCATCCCAAACTAAAACACTTTCTAGTAAAACGTAGACAAAAACTACTTTTAATTAACACACTTTCTGGATAAAAAATCCCACAAACAAAGACCCTTTCTGAGCAAAGAAACTTACAAACTGACACACTTGTTTTGGGCAAAACTATCACACACACACACACACACAGGCTTTATAGTCAATAAACTCATGAACTAACAGTCTTCCTGAGTATAACACTCACGAGATGTATATAATTCTAAGCCAGAAACTCATAAATCCTAGGGATAACTTCAGCCCAATAGATAGTCTTGGCAAAAACCTTCCCAAACCACATGACTTCTTGGCAGGAAAAATCACAAACTAACAGATTTTCCAGGCAAAACCTACAGCTAATAAATATCTCTAACAGACATTCTAGCCAAAACCTCACGAACGCCCAGACTTTCCAGCTCAAAAAATAGTGAACAAACCGACTTTCTAGCAATAACAAAAATCCTAACTAACACTTTCTACCTCAAAAATCACAGACTAATAAGATTTCAAAGGCAATTAACAAATAATGACAGCCTACAAACTACAAACTTCTAGCACAAACCACAAACTAACAGACTTTCTAACAAAAACTAACAAGCTAAGTTCCTTTGACAAAAAAGACTCACAAACTCAGACATCTTGAAAGCTAACACACTTCCTGAAGACAACACCATGAAAGTTAACAGACTTTCTGTAAGCAAAACAAATACAAACTTAACAAACTGCATGAAGGTAGAAGCATCTCGTGAACATCGTAATTGAGAATGCATCACAGACTATTAGAATAACTGTGGGGAGAATACAATAAGCTAGAATACTTTCTAAACCCAAGCTACTACGAACCAACACCTGAATGAAAATGTATCAAAACCAGACTTTCTGAAGGCCAAGTTTCATGAAGAATCAGACTTTCTCAGAGTAACTTTCACAAATTAACTTTCTAAAAGTAAAAGTTTCACACAATAACAAACTTCTAAAATACATGTTTGAAAAAAATTTCCTGAATGCAAAATGTGAAAAGAAATCTGAAGCCAAAAAGTGTACCAAACTAACTTATATCCTGAAATGGGGAGAGTATTATAGACCACAGACTTTCTGAAATCAAAAGTATCACAGACCAACACACTTTCTAAACTAAAATCTAGCAAGATAAAAGACTTTCTGAACTCAGTTGAATCTCAAACCAATTTTTTCTGAATCCTAGACTAGTTTAAAACATCAGCAAACATATCCTGTGCTTTAAAATTTTATATAATTTACTCAGATGATACTTATGATGATGAACCCTGATCTACCATCGTCCACCAACAAGACAATCCTAAATGATCAAGAACAATGCTTGGGACCAAAATTACTTAAAAGAACTTCCATACTAAACTGAATCTCAAGCTAGATATCACAAGCTAACACAATACTAGAGTCAGCCATATTGAATTAACATACTCTGAGTACTTGACTCAATAGTCAAGAATTTGTTTCTGAAAACCAAATTCCACCGTCACCAACTAATTTAAGAATTACTGAACTCCACTGTTACTTAGTGATTTCTGAATACCAAATCCAAGGTCATTAACGAATTGCTGAATATCAAATCCACTATCACCAACGAATAGTTGGATACCAAATCCACCATCATCAACGAATTGCTGAATACCAAATCCACTGTCACAAATGAATTGCTGAATACCAAATCCACTGTCATAAAAAAATTTATGACTACCAAATCCACTGTCACTAACAAAATGCTGAATACCAAATCCACTATAACAACGAATTGCTGAATACCAAATCCACTGTCACCCACAAATTGCTGAACACCAAATCCACTACCACCAACGAATTGCTGAATACCAAATCCATTGTCACCAAAGAATTTCTGAATGCAAAATCCACTGTCACCAACGAATTGCTGAATACCAAATCCACTATAACAATGAATTGCTGAATACCAACTCCACTGTCACCAAAGAATTTCTGAATTCAAAATCCTTTGTCACCAACGAATTGCTGAATACCAAATCCACTGTCAGCAACGAATTTCTGAGACTGAAATTCACCAGGTTATCAACTCCACTATCAACAAATAAAATCTGAATACCAGGCATTCACAAACAATCACTAAATGCCTTACACCACTGTAACGAATTAATTCTACCAGGAGTCTAGTATACCCTCTACAATAAACCAAGCATTGCCTCAGTCCAAAACTAGACCATCACGAACTGCCGTGAATCCTTTATGCTGAATTAATAAACCCCCAATCAGAAGGTAGCCTTTAACACTCACAGGCTGGTCATGTCAAGTTTCTTGTACCACCAAATTTTACTGTCATGAACCAGGAAAACATGAATCACAACTTATATCATTTCATTAATCAAACTATTCCCTACAATGCTCGATTAACACCAAATTTTAGTCTTTATCATATCTCAAGAGCTTACTATTGCAAACTAACACTTCGAGTTCCAAAGAATCACAAACCACCTTCTTAAATAAGACACATAGGCTTGCTTATGGCATTACTATACTTGCATGAATAATGTCAACTTCGACCTTTACAGTTTTAAAACTCAAGGGGTCAAACTTAGAAAAACGCCTACAAAAATCCACTGACATCTTGAATAGTAAATTACACATCAGTGTGAAAACCAGGAAAATTTACTACCTACAACATGACCAGTGTCTCAAAGCAAGTTACCAAAGATTAGGTATAGTTCTAAAGTCAGTTGAAGTTTTAGTAACTTCTTGAGTTACCATGACTCAGAAAAGCTTGCCAAGACCACTTTGGAGTAACGGAAAAAACAGCATCAGTTACATATCTACAAGTATCCACAAAGCAATTACGTCATAACTCATATTCCTCTGCAACAAAATGCCCCAAAACAGTACCACCATTACATACGTCAGATACATGTAGCTCCAATTCTAAGAGTCAACACAAAGCTCAGTAAACCAAGTAACAATTTCACAGTCTACAAATCTTAAGAGGAAACCTGTGAACACCTGAAGTCAGTAAACAGATGCAAACATTGACCTTAAAGGTTCCTGTAACTACTACAAATGGCAACTAGTTTCACCATAGCATCTAATTAATCTAAATCTTACAAAGCTTTTCATAGGAATACTTTCACATCAGAGAAGACTTCCAGTTAAAAGGTAACATAAAAATGAGGACAGTTTATCCATCCCATTCAATGACAGTGAAAACCCATGTTCTAAAATTCATCTTTGCCATTATGTGAAATCTAGACAATACCTCACACTCCCTCAGTATCCCAGGATGCATTAGGGTAAGGTATATGGCAATAGTGTAGGAACCTTTCCCATATATTACACAATAACGTTTTGAAAGACTTATCAGATAATTTTGTTTCTGTATATTTTATGCCAAAGACTCCCATCAGAGTTCTAAGATTAACATACACCCAGTTTGATCTAATTACTGAAGATGTTATGAACGTTCAAGGTTTCTCGCACAGACCTCTAAAAACGTCCATCGTGGTATTTATCCCTCCTTTATTTCAAATACATGCAATGAAATGTTGGCCCAAGACGCGAAGGTGTTTAAGCCCCAAGCTGGTACCCCCTTTTGAAACGAAGGCATGTGTCCTAAATATAATCAAAAGTATTGTCATATGCTCGACCAGGAGGATCACTTTTTACTTTCTAAATGTTCTGTTATGCTTACTTTAGGTTTTTTTCAAGATATATGGAAAGATATAAATTATATGCAATCCTTAAAAAGAATCTTGTGAAACATTTTCATATTAACTATCAAAAACAAGTCAGCCAAATCTAGCTTCAGCAAAAATGACAATAAACTTTTTAATCATGGTAAATGATGCTTTACAAGTTAGAATTTTTCACATTACACCATCAAACTTACATGAAATTAACCAGGAAATAGTATTAAAAAACAAAATCTAATGATTAACTTGTAAGTGGAACGTGACAATGCAAAATAAAAATCTCCCCAAATGAAAAAATTTCTCAAAATAATCTCTGAATTGGAAGTCATACATACAGAGCATTTTTGCATCCAAATATAACAAATAATTTTAGCCAATCATCCATAATAAAAGTCAGTCAGTTTTCCATACAAATGTCTCTGAAGACAGGTCCTGTAACCTTATCCACAATTATTTACAAATAACTTCACTACACAGCTATAAGGAAAGAATTCTGTTCGTTACCCAACCCAACTATACAATGGTGAACACATTCGAAAATATATACATCATAATCACGTCTTTTGCTTATTGTTTCTCGTTTTCTAAGAGATTGTATACAAAAATACATTTCTGTAGCATAAAGTGGGACAAAATCATCCATGAAACCTCAAAGAAAAACTGAAAACAGAATGTAAGAATACTTGAAAACCATAGATTTTCTTATGTGATATTCACGGAAAAAGTAAACTAGAATTTTTGGCCATTATGCATGTTGGGAACGAAATTCTGGCAGTAAAAGTCTACAGGCTTAATACACCTGATCATTAGACACTACATGTTAGCAAGCATCTGCTTATGCATGAATGCAGCCATTCAAGTGAACATGAACTAAGGCCTATCTCAGTAGTAACCTTAACCATCATTTCCCCTTGGACATTCACTTACATAATACTTTTCCTTTCTTTACATTTGAAAGTCTACTATTCTTCATCACGGTCATAGAAATGGGAATACATCTGGAAAAGCACAAGGGAGCTATATAAGTCTTCACTTATCTTGGTAACCAGCTGTCAGCTTAGAAACAGCCCTTTTTTGAGTCGGCTCCGAAGCTGAAAACTGACTGGTTATGCCTCCTGCTGAGGACACTCCCTCCCAGGGGCACTGCAATGCTGACCCCAAGGAGTCCTTTATTTTAAATATTTCCAGTTTTGCTAGCTACAGTCTTTCCAGTATTCCATATACACAGTGTTTACATATATGAGGACTTCTGTACTTCAACTAACGTCCATTAAAAATGAGCAATAATACATGGATTTTTAAGCTATTCAGGTCTTTAGACTGTTTAAAAACGCTGCTCTAGTTCACTTTGTTCTCATTAATGAAAAAAAATACCTTCTTAAAAATTAAGATAAAAATCCTAACTTAAATCATATTACATAATAGGAACTACTAAAAATTTTCTACAAAAAACTCCAGCATTCACTTAGGAATTTTGTGACAAACATAAATATCTTTGCACACAAAGATTTACAGCAATTTCATACCCTAACAAACTTACATTCAAATATCTGTGATCAACTAAACATCTAATGTTGAGAGTGGGGTTCTCAAGAGTGTATATGTTAAATGTGAAAATGTGTAGAATGAAAATGTTAAGAGTAAAAATGTTAGGACTTAAAATATTGAGAGTGGAATACATAGTCCCTGTGTGGGAATGAAACAGCAAAAGCACCTTAATTGTATCTAGTGTTCATATAGAGCTTCGGCAAAACAGGTAATGTATGGAAGACTCCCAAGCACAATATACCGAGTTTATACCGATGGTTCTAAGCATGTACAGTGTACAGAAAAGCTTCAGAAATGCATAGAATGTGAAATGATGCTTCAGAAGAGCATGTTAAAGACTTTAGCAAAGTGCAACGAGAACAGGGATGCTTCAGGAGTGCAAAAAATGAAGCCACAACTTGTGTTATTGTGGAGGAAGCTTTAGTATTTAATGTGTATGAGGGTACCTAAAAAAAAAAGGAAACTAATTGGAACATATGAGAGAGAGAGAGAGAGAGAGAGAGAGAGAGAGAGAGAGAGAGAGAGAGAGAGAGAGAGAGAGAGAGAGCATGTGGCGTTCATTAAAGCGCAAAGCATGTAGGCTTTCTGCTGCCAAGTGTATATCTGCTCAAAACTGCTTCTGTCAATGGGAGGAGGCTAGAGGGCAAAAAGTGTTTGTCCATTGTTTTAGTTTCCAAGTCGTATTGTAAACTTACAAGTGTTTATATGGTGAAGCTTGTACAGAAGACTGAAATTGAAGAAATACCCATGAATAAGTAGTGTGTCTGGAATTTCACAAAAAGGGGAAGTTCAGTGAGAATGGATAGGTGGAAGACAGGATCCAGAAATAATTTCTAACTTATTCTTATAAATTCAGAAAAATTCCTTAATTCTTGGTTCTGTGACTGTCATCATCACAAAGGATTATAAAGACTAAAGATTTATGCTGACCTGAGCCACTGAGGACAATTTTAAATAGCTCACTGACCTCATATTTGAAATTTATCAAACCTAGATTACTCATGTTTGTAACTTATCAAACCTAGATTACAATGGTTATATGGTATACAGTGACTGTACTTGATATTATTACAAATTTGTAGAATTTTTGCTAATAATGGTTCCAGTTACGTTCCCTAGCAAAATGAAAGTTGGGATACTTTGTGAGGACTGAGCAGAAAAGGTAGAAATACAGAAGTCCTTGTACAACAAAATTAATGTACAATTTAGTATTACAAAATTTTCTAAGTATCAAGAATACAGAGTTCCTTATTAACAGTTTAAGAGCTTTCATAAATGTTATCATGTTACTATGATTCAATTTGAATTTCATAAAACATGTTAACAATCAATAAAATATGTCTTATGCCCTGACCTATAAAATAATCTCCATTTATCAAGACACCGAAGCATTGCGTTATCAATTTACGTAACCTATAAATCCAACTGCATAAAAGTGAATTCCTCAAGTAATTTACATTTATGAAGCAAGAGCATCTAGACAATGCCCCTAACAAATCATGAAAAATATTGACTTAAATTACTATATTACTATGCTAGCAGTGTCTTGAAATATGCAGAAACGCCATGAGAATAATGCTCTCAGTAAGATATTCTGCAGAGCTTGCAGTATTAATTATTAAATAGTTTATATTTAATGTTCAGTAAGGTGCATAATTTTCACGGCATAGGTTGTAGAGAACTAAAAGACTTATGATTTATGCACTTCAAAAAATTGTGGCATACTATGTTTGCCAAAAATATAAGGGAATATATATATCTTTATATTTATGCATATATATATATATATATATATATATATATATATATATATATATATATATATATATATATATATATATATATATATATATGTATATATCTATACATGTATATATCTATACATGTATATATCTATACATCTATATATATACATGTATATATCTATACATCTTTATATATATATATATATATATATATATATATATATATATATATATATATATATATATATATATATTATATATATACATGAAACTTAAGTTTCTGAGCAAAACACCAATGCTTACATAAAATTACACTAATGCAAGATCTAGAATCCTGAAAACACACTCAAAACTTTGTTTTAACTTGACCATTGCAACAACCTGATGATAAGGGCTACTAGGAATGTCAGGGAAGTTTTGACTAAGTCCCTACCAAAATGGAAACTAACTTTTCACTATATGCAAGACCCACATAGAGAAAAAGCATCTGTCATCATATACATTATTTTGTCAAAAAGTTTACCTGTGCTATGTAGATTATATTTCCTTGGTTCAACTCGTCTAAATAATCTCTAAGCACCACAAAAGAGTTTCTATACAACATCAATAAAGCCTATTCTTCATAACTAATAAAAACCAGGTCGTAGCTAGTATGAACTTCATGAAAACTACTAAAAATAATCAGAATGACCTCCAATCAATCTGGCATAAACTTAGGTGAAATTGTATTCAGATCATTACTGATTTACTGGCTATACCAATGTGAGGTACTCATTATAAAGTAAACGGTTAACGACCTACTATGACAAAGTACAACTAATGATCTTAGGTCAGTATGTATCCTAAAAAAGGAAGTATACCAGGAATTTAAACTATTGAAAATTACAGAAATGTGTATTGCATAACATAAAACCACCTGATACCTGATATTACGATACTGATTTATGGTGAAAGATACTTGACAACCTGATTTTAGGGCATAACTTCCTGATAGCTGATATTATCCTATTGATATTATGTCAAAAAACATAAACTGTAACTCTTTATGGTTTGGATATCAAACTGGGCATATTTTTAGATAGTAAGCTATGTATCCTTAATCATAAAGAACCACCTGATTGTTGATATTAAACTTAGAGGACATTTAAATGAATTACATAACCTGATATGTTCTGATCCACCTGATTTCTGATGTTAAACTGACAGGTTACCTAAACAATAATTATCCTGAAATATACTGAACTCCTATAGCACATTGAACTGATGGGAAATATTCAGAGCTAGTTAATAGCTGATATTAAGTTAATGCAAAGATTGAAGTCAATGCAATATATTCTGAACCATATTTGACTATCTAATGGCTTATATTTCACTGATATTTCACAAACATTAGTTGTAATTGCACTGACAAATTACATATTTGCTAAAAAATGGCAATGAAGAATGTTTGTCGTGGCAGAATCTTGTAGAAAGGTTGTCTTAGTAAAAACTTGTATCTTGTCAATGAAATTTCACTTGCCAGCTGTAGAATTTCTGAAAGAACGAGAAACAAGTTAATTACATCAAGTAAAATTTAAGATATCTTGGCTTACAAATCATCAAAAGAAAGGCATCATTAGCTAAAGCAGGCCCAAGCCCAAGACATTCTTTACCTAGCCCCTATTACTAAGGACTCAGAAAGAACAGTTTTTTTTTTTTGCTCAGTGTTGAAAGACATAACGCTGAACTCGTATTTCGTCACAGCTAAAGTAAATGTCGATGTAATTAAACCTTTTGATTGCAGTGCAAATTCCACTCAAAACTAGCGGGAGCTTTTCGTGTCAATTTCAGTTGCCAAAATGAAAGTTTCGTTTTCATTTGAGTGTGTGAATTATCATTATTATCATTACTGGAAATTTGGTACAACTTGTACAAGTCCATTTAAACAGTTTCAGATTATCTGGTTGAATCTGTTAGCACCAATATGTCCCACACTTCTCTAATCAGTCTTAAATCCTCTAAGTACACACCACCGCACTGGTTGGCTCAATCACTAAAAAAAAAAACCACGTTTAATGCTCTCTCTGCCAACCTACTTTCTCAGTGTACTTGTCAAATACTAAATTATGTCCTGTTCAGCAAACACTTACCTTTGTTACAGCGCTACAAAGCTTCTTTGGAGTATTTGTTACAACAATCGTAGATGACTTCCTTCAAGAATCTCAGGTTGTAGATCGCTGGAAGCAGAAGAAACAAGTGAGTTGGTTCGGGGAATATTGAGATTTTGAGGAAAAGTAATTTGATACAAGATATCAAAATATGACTTAATTACTGACCACCTGAAACAGAAGAAACAGATTAATTGCTTCAAGGAAACTGCGGTGTTTTGGCATAGTTTGATACAATGTATTACAATATGATTTATTTAGGCACAACCAGACCTCAAGCACCTATACACAAGTCTGTTACAGAGGAGGCACAGTTGTAGTTTTGTTCACTGTAGAAATCTGTAATGTTTTATTAAGCATATCTTCCTGTTATCCCATTCAATTCAAATAATATTAAGGGGTAATGTTTGAAAAGTTTGGTCTACAATACAGATCTCACTAAAAACTGACCAGAGTTCAGTCCCACTCATGAGAGATACCTAAACTTTATCATCAATACACTATTTTCCATTTAACCAAGAACTATCTGTAAACATTAAATTAACTATGTTAGAGTTTATTACCTATATATTTTCTGACATATTGTACATAAGCTTATACCTTTCTAGATTTGATTAGGTGAAACATAAGTGATATATACTCATTTCCTTACCATTCAGGCATAAACGGGTCACATTTTAAAACTATCAAGGAAAAAATTTAATCTTCAATTTTCTTTCCAAATTCAGTCTTCAACCTCCTTTCCAAATTCAGTCTTCAACCTCCTTTCCTTGGATTTGACGAGGTCCATCGTCCATATCACCCAGAGACTGAAAAACAAGGAATTGATTATTATTTTTATAATGTTAGCCGAATCTAACCTTAACCCTTAACAGAGGCTTAGGCCTGTAATAGTTTTTGGAGGCCTAAATATCTAGACAAACAATGGTGCAAGTCTATCAAATTGATAGACAGTCTAATAGAAATCTAAATATATTTCGGTGCTGTATAAGATTCATTAACTTATGCAGATACCAATTTTCATATTTCTATGGGCCATTTGCATGTAAAACCTTCAGTAACATCACTGTTTATGTGAAGCCTATTCATTGAAAGTATTAATGACGCAAATGTTTTTACACATATCTACCTTCAGTGATCAATGGATTTGATGTCGTGAAAATGGCCTTTTGCCTAAGATTATCAAACGAAGAAAAAATCAACATTCATAATTCATAAACTCACCGACTTGCAAATCAATTGGTCGACTCATGCCTCGAAGGGGAAGGTCGATTCCCAAGGTCGAATCGCAGGGTCGAACCTCTAGATTGAATCTCAATGTAAAATCCCAATGTCGAACCTCAAGGTCGAATCCCACTGTCGAATATCAAGGTCGAATCGCAGGGTCGAATATCTGAGTCGAATATCAAGGTCGAATAGCAGGGTCGAATCTCAAGGTCAACTCACAAGGGCGAATCCCATGATCAAAAACCGAGGTCGAATCACAGGGTTGAATCCCACATTCTACTCACAAGGTCTAATTTCAAGGTCGAATTGAAAGGCTGAATCCTAAGATCGAGCCCCGAGGTCGAATCCTAAGGTCGAATCCCAAAGTCGAATCTCAAGGTCGAATCCCAATGTCGAACTCAAGGTCTAATCCCAAGGTCGAATCTCAAAGTCGAATCCCAATGTCGAACTCAAGGTCGAATCCCAATTCCACAGGCGAATCTCAAATCCCAACGGTCGAATCCCGATGTCGAATCCCATTCTCCATCGGCATTAATTATCCCGTCTTCATGTCAATGTGCGAGTCAGGTCGAATCGTCACCAAGTAACTTAGATGTAAGTGAAGTCGTTTCGATAAATCTATAAAGTCGATCAGATACAACCCTAGTCTTTATATTTAAGTGATCTAAATACTAAAAATATCTTGCATATTTTATTATTAGATTACCTCCCCAATTTTTGCTATTATTTTAGCTAAACTTATTAATATCTAGGTTTTATTTTAACTACGCGTATCAATATACTAGCATTAGTATTAATATACTAGCAATAGGCATTAAACAGACATTTATCTAGAAATTTACGTAGTAAGAATATCTTTCACATTACTCAATTTGCTTAACTAGGCAATTTTGCTATTTTTTTTAACTAAACATATTAATATAGAGATTTTAATATACTAGCAATACTCTAAACTAACGAATTTATTTCACGATTCTAAGTTTCTTAATGCCGTAAGTAACTTGAATTGCTAATTTTTTGTATTACAATTTGCAACAAAATGCAACGTAGGAACTCTGACAATTTTTTCCGGAGATTTGTAATGTCTGACCGAGCAATAGAATTGTTTTATTGAGTGACATTCCTTAGTTCTCTGTCAAACGACTGGGTTCAGTGTTTTAACAAATTCTCTACCTGAATTTAAACGATTGGATCTGATGATTTTAACATATACTCCATCTGAATTTTGAGTTCTGAAAATGAACAGAAAATGGTTGTTATGCAGTTGTTATGCAAATAACTATAACTTTTTACTCTTTAATTGGAATAATCTGAAACTGGCCTATATATATATATATATATATATATATATATATATATATATATATATATATATATATATATATATACATATATATATATATACATATATATATATATATATATATATATATATATATATATATATATATATATATAATATACATCCAAAGACCTTGAGTTGTATCGAATTGTATTCAAGGATAAATTTAAATAACTTGGCGAAGAAGCCTTTCCTATAAAGTTAAATAAATACATATACATTAATTCCTCAAAAGAGGAAAAAAATAGATGCAGATAATTAAGTCCTCAATTACCAAGAAATTGCACTTTATATATATATATATATATATATATATATATATATATATATATATATACATATATATATATATTTCCTATGGGCAATGAAACTCACTCTTATTTTTTATAGCAACAAAGAACAGAGTTGTACTTGAACTCTGTGTATCCAATAATAAGTGTAAAAGCATTGCTTTTTCTTACACTTTACCCAGATTACTAAACCAAAGCTTTACTTTCCTCCATTCTCTACTTACATTTCCTGGCCTCATCTACCTGATATACTTACAAGTTACTATAAGGATACTTAAGACAGTAATTTACTTAAGATATATTGTCACCATAAGCACTGTACCTTTTTTTTTTTTTTTTTACTAAAAGCAGAACTTAGGAAATTATTTTCTGTTAAATATTTTGATGAATGATAATTATCAAATCTACTTCCGTACGTATTACTAAAAGCAGCATGTAGGAACTACAGCCTACATCTGATTTAGAAGCAGGTATGAAATTGTAATACCTTCAGTTTCTCTAAGTAACACCGTCTGTTCATCCTACTTAACCTGCTCGTATGTCAAGAGTAGCAATGGTAGTGTTATCCGTTATTTATTTACTCGTTCCTTAAGGAAAAATATACGCATTATATATATATATATATATATATATATATATATATATATATATATATATATATATATATAAGCTGAAAAATAACACCATACACAATCATACCTTTCAAAAGACTACCGTCTTATACTTTTTTAAAAATGAAACTGACATAGCCCTTCAAAAACTGGGTAATTCTACTGGTGAACTATGCGGTAACTTTCTCAAAATAAATTATTACCGTAAATTTCTCATATTATCTCGGTAGGTTTTTCAGTTTATCTCAGTAAATTTCTGAAATTATCTTGGTGAATATCTCAAATTACCTCACTAAATCTCTCATATTATCCCGGTAAATTTCTCAAATTATCTCGGTAAATTTCTTAACTCATCTCGGTAAATTTCTCAAATTGTCTCGGTAAATTTCTCAAATTGTCTCGGTAAATTTCTCATATAATCTCGGTAGATTTCTCAACTTAACTCGGTAAACATCTCAAATTATCTCGGTAAATTTCTCATATTATCTCGGTAAATTTCTCGAATGATCTCAGTAAATATCTCAAATGGTCTCGGTAAATTTCCCAATTATCTCACCTCTGCTGCATTATATACACCCTTTTCCATAGTGTTCAGTAAAAAAAAATTTCAATAACCAATATCTTCATACTGAGTTCTTCTGCAGAATTACCGTCAAAATAAAATTATCATTAAAACAATTGCGTAAACGTTAAGTTAAATTCTAATATATATGGTTTTATTCCAAGTCTAACCTAACCTATCAACAAAGGACTTAAATATAACAACTGACCATCATTCACAACACACTATATCTGTATCGAGGGTTAAAGTTATGTCAACCAAATTTAACCAATATCCACCACTATTAAGCAAAAATACTCACAGGTGTGACTGCTCAAACCACGAGACAATTAGCACCTGTAGTTGGCCCATGACACCACTGTCGCTGGAGATAGGCCTAGTCGTAAACATCAAATTTCCATTTCATAATCTGACCACTTAACACTTACTGACACTTTTCCAACACAAAAACAAACACAGAATCATTGCCAGTTACCTGTGCCCTCCGTGAACACCAAAGATGTGAATAAAGCAGGGAAAAATAAAGAGAAATCACTAACACCGTCCCTCTTCCGAAGTCCAGAGCAGTACTGGAGTGTCTAACTCTAACACCCGTCAATGACGTCACCCGCCCAACTGACTGTAAACAAACAAAAGAGTAACTATAAGTGTGGTAACTTTCAGTACCATTAAACTTATAGCTAACGTTTATGAGCGTTAAGTTTCTACGAATGTTAAACGTCTTTTTTTTCCTGTTAATATATGGACACCTAGACTCAGCCTAGACAAAAGTGGAGCTTACGTAAGACCAGTGATTCATGGGAAAAGTTAATGTCCGAATTTACGAGAGACCTTAGGCACAGACGAATATGAGAATTATGAACAAAATAGCCCTATGTCTCCATGACTCTGTGGTTTCAGCCTTTTCACATGAGATCGATCCCACGGGGGTGAAACGATCAGGACCCTTTCCAGAGAGATGTTGTATGTCTCTACAGTCCTTGGCAGACGAATTATGACCGTGGTGCTTACCCGGCTGTGGAGAGTCACAGCCGAGGTAGAGATTGGATTTGGGCTATTAATTTCATCCCAAAGAGATTTAGTAATGTTAGCTGTTATGAATAATAATAATAATAATAATAATAATAATAATAATAATAATAATAATAATAATAATAATAATAAAGGAAGGAATAAAAGAACAGAATTAATAATAATAATAATAATAATAATAATAATAATAATAATAATAATAATAATAATAATAATAATACCCCCACTGAAGGTTTCAATATATTACTACAGTAAATTATTAATAATGTATTCACAATACGCAAAAAGTGGAAATATTTCACATGCTTTTGTCAAACGCGAGAATTCTCTGAATATGAAACTTGTATCGTAACTGTTCTATTATTAATTCAAATATCAAAATCATGACACACTGACTTCAGGTCACTCTAATTTCCGCGCGAACTTAGATTCCTTCTTATTTACAAGTTTCAAAAAGAATATTATATGAAGCACTGAGGGAATGTGACTTCTTATATTAAAAATCGGTGGTAATTGGAACGTGTTGCAAACAGTTATTCACAATTCGTAATTGAAAGTCTTCGAGTTCGGGATATTTTGTATAATAACTGACCCAGAATTGTAATTCTAGTCCATCTTTTAGTTTTATGTGAAAGAAAACTATTGAGATGGCTGTCTGTCCATCCGCATTTTTTTTGTTTGTCCTCAGATCTTAAAAACTACTGAGGCTAGAGGGCTGCAAAGTGGTATGTTGATCATCCACCTTCCAATCATCAAACATACCAAATTGCAGCCCTCTAGCCCCAGTAGTTTTGATTTTATTTGCGGTTAAAGTTATCCATAATCGTGTTATGGCAACGCAACAATACAGGTCGACTGAGAGTTTCATGGACCGCGGCTCATACGGCATTATACCGAGACCACCGAAAGACAGATGTATTTTCGGTGTCCTTGATTATACGCTGTACACAAAACTCGACTGCGCCTAAGGAACTTCGGCGCATTTTTTACTTGTTTTATGTTGTTCTTGTTCTCGCTTAAGTTGGCCTTATGCCAGCAGTTCTTCGTAATTCATAAATTAGATTTTTTAAGTCAGATTTTTTCTTATAAATCAGTACCTCAGAATTGTATTTCTAGTCTATTTTTTTAATGTTCTTGTTGTTGATTTAGTTTAAGCTGGCCTTATGCCAGCACTGGACTCTGAATCAAAGATATTTTAACAAACTAGCTCAGAATTGTAGTTCCAGTGGATTGATGACAGCAAAAGTGCTTTAAAACGCTTGACAAAACCTACTTTCTTTATTTTTTAAAAAGAATTTTCAGATAAAATTAAATCTCTCGTACCCTTGAAAAATTAAAACATAAAAGTCTGCCTAATAATAACTGAAAAAAATTCTCAGTATTTATCGCTGGCTTTTATTAAATACCATTTTTCATAAAATATCAATTTAAATATAAACATTTTCATTACTTTTTCATCTGAAGGAGAGGCCGTAAAATGGATTTTATTTGCTTTGTTACAAGATTTGCAGATGAAGTTAATTCCCCGCCCCACACCTCTCTCTCTCTCTCTCTCTCTCTCTCTCCTGTTTAAAGGTATATTTGGCAAAAAATAGCTCTTAATAGTGGAATGTATTTTCAGATGAGTTCTTTTTCCATTATTTGAATGTAATTCTCTCTCTCTCTCTCTCTCTCTCTCTCTCTCTCTCTCTCATCTCTCTCTCTCTCTCTCTCTCTCTCTCTCTCTCTCTCTCTCCGGTTTAAAAGTATATTTGGCAAAAAATAGCTTTTTATGCTGTAATGTACTTTCAAATGACTTCTCTTCCAAATAATGGAATGTAATTCTCTCTCTCTCTCTCTCTCTCTCTCTCTCTCTCTCTCTTCTCTCTCTCTCTCTCTCTCTCTCTCTCTCTCTCTCTCTCCTGGTCAAAGACATATTTGGCAAAAAAAATTAACGATTGTAATGCTTTGTTAAATGAGCTTTCTTTTCATAGACTTGAAATCTCAATGGAACGTGGAAATGTATTATTATGTAAATTCGTCTTTCTTGTTTTTCAGTTTTTTTACAACTGGAATAAATATTTATTATTTGACAGTAAATAAATAACAAAAAATATTTGATTCTGTCAATTTCATAATAGCTAAATTACGTGAGATTATACGAACAAAGAAATTCCTGAAGGTAGTTATTAATTCAGGAATGCTTTTTAAAACAAGCACAATAATCTATTGAGCGAAGATTATTATACATGAATAAACTGTGCACCCTATTAGTCAATACCTTTGTAATCACTCCCCCCCTTTTTCCCACTCCTCTTTCCGGGAGAATACAGATGTTTTCTCCTTAGCCGTGGATAAGATCGGAAATCTATATCTCTTTAGGGGGGAAGTCCTTTATCTTGAGAACTTATTTCCGTGTATCGAACACTCAACAGCTGCTGGGCAGATTCTTGACTTTTTGACCGGATCTTGGGCGGATGTTGGCAAATATTTTCTATATATTTTTACTGTTGTTTTGTTGATATATCTTGGGGAAAAATGACAGTTAATTGTTCGGAGATTTTCATAAGTAGAGTCGATTTGGTTTTCACCGTTGATGTTCTGTTTTGCAGATTCTTGACTTTTTGGCTGGATCTTGGGTGTATGTTAATGAATATTTTCTGTATCTATTTACTGGCGTCTTGTTGATATATTTCGGGAAATGACAGCTGATTGGTTATAGGTTCTTTTAAGTAGTGTCAATTTAGTTTACACTGTTGATGTTTTGTTATTGCTAAATGCACAAATTTTAAACAACAAGACAATGAGAAGGTTGGAGTCTGGAAGGGGCATATTTCCGTAAAACATCTGCCAAAACAAATGACGAAATAAGCCGTTGAACGAACGTCCCAAACAATCTGGAAAAACCTATTTAAAACCAACTACCCCGAGTGGAGATTAAGCCAAGAAGAATAAGATGTCAGGCACAGGAAATGATCTATAAATTATCACTTAATTACTGGCAGACTTCCGAAAAACTTTTGACGGAAAGTTATCGGTAACTTAATTGCTTTGGACAACAGTTTGCGAAGAATAATGATGCAGATGGAAAACTTACATGAATTTTATGGATTCTTTAATTATTCTTCGCAGTTTGCCTGTATTAAAATGCGGTGAGTTAAATAGTTAATAAGGGGATTAATGAACAAGAAAATATGGAAATTTGTGTCCTGTAATGTTTCTTAAATGAATTATTTTTGGCAGTCATATCATAAAAGATAATTATTTAGCCACACTATGAGTACGAGTGTGGATCCTCTATCATTTAAAGTGTATACATTTAATATAAAAAGCAAATTAAAACTCTAGATTTACTTCTAGGACGAATTTGGTAAAATTTAATATAAGAAAATGAAAAAAAAATTAGATATACTTCTGAGATGAATATAACTTCCTTCCCACATTAAAAAATAAGGAAATTCATAAATTGCAATTTCACTACCCCACAAAAAAAGGAAAAAAAAAAAATACCTGAAAATAAGTAACGCATCATAGGGCTACTTTACTTATCTATGCTTCCATGCAAATATAGAATGAGGACACCGTCACGGTCAAATTAAATCCTGACAGGTCCTCCTGAGTCTTTTCGCCCACGCAGTGACGACTGCAATTTAGGGGCCCAATGCATCCCACTCCCTGGGCAATAAAGCTCCACGGGGGATACAGCCATTAGGAGGCGATGAATTCGCCACTGCCTGACTTATTATCCAAAGGTCCTCTTCTTCCTCTTCTTCTTCTTCTTTCCTCTCACTCTAGGACATTTGAAATGGAAATGAAGACATGGGGAAGTAGTGGAGAATAAAAGGCTTTAATAAGAGGGGAAGGGATGATAGCTTCTGCTCGAGAAGGTGGAGGAACGGTATATGAATGTGGGGAGTGGGAAAACGCTTAAATTGGTTAGGTGAAATTGGATTAACCGGGTTAAATATGTCTGCAGTGGTGTTAAATTTAAAAAGGGGTTTTTCAGAGGTAAGTGAAATTAAAATGCAAAACTGGAGAGTACAGAGTATAAGGGTGCATGTATGAATGTATGTATATATATATATATATATATATATTATATATATATATATTATATATATATATATATATATATATATATATATATATATATATACATATAACACACACACACACACACACACACACACACACATATATATATATATATATATATATATATATATATATATATATATATATATATATATATATATATATATATATATAACATATTTTTCTTATACAATTGAAGGCAGTCACCATTATGACGTCAACAATTTTTTTTTTTGCAGAAATTTTCATTGCGTTGGAGACTTTTCCAATCAATTTTAATCAGTTTCTGAAATAAACAATGTGCTGACTTATTTTCATTCCCTTTATTACATTTTGTCTACCAGTTATTCCGCCAACCTATGGCATTTTCAAGCGACTAGCAACTCACAATCTAGAATTTCTGTTTTGGTTCATAGTGCGAATGTGAAAGTTCATCAGAGTGAACTTTGGACCTCAGTAGAGATTGGTCGAGGGATTAAAGCATGAACAACTTTTTATGGGAGGGCTCGAAGCTTTGGGCACAACGAAAGGAGAATATAAAATGTCAATATACAGATAAATCAATATTCCAAATTGCAATATGATACAAGTGGTCTTGACGTGAAACTAAGTTATTTTGTCATTGACTTTTGTATCTATAAACTGTTAGACAGGACCTGTGGGGCTTAGGAAGAGATATTATTTGGTCTTAGCTTAGAGCTCTCGTGTCCTTTGATGGGCTCAGGGAGTCCGGTTACCGTTCGTTGTCGTATTCATTTTCATACATACATATATATGTATGTATAAAATATATACATTATGTATAAATACATACATATATATGTGTATATACATTCACACACACATATATATATATGTATGTATATATATATGTATATATATATATATATATATATATATATATATATATATATATATATATATGTATATATATATATATATATATATATATATATATATATATATATATATATATATATATATATATATATATATATATATATATATAATCCAGGAATGATAATTATAAAAGATATAGAAAAAAATACCTCATTTTTAACCTGAAAAACTTCTGAAAAAATTAATCTAAGTTTCCAAAAATTACCAGACGATTATTTTGATATACAATCTTACTGTCTTAGAGAGAGAGAGAGAGAGAGAGAGAGAGAGAGAGAGAGAGAGAGAGAGAGAGAGAGAGAGAGAGAGAGAGAGAGAAATTGGAACAAAACGTTTTCCCGGTGTTTCTTTGACTACCTCGGGCCATGTCCAGATGAAAACAATAGTGGTTAAAGAAAAAAAAAATAAGACCTCCATTCTGGAATGGTGTATTTAATCACTTTCCTTTTGTGTGTAGGAAAAAAGGTCTCCCAGATTACTACAAGCTCTTACGAAGAAGTTTCTGCAGCCGAGATTGGGGGAAAAAGTAA
>JANJGK010000033.1:34809710-34825911 GCA_039081455.1 Macrobrachium rosenbergii
ATAAGTAAAAATGTCTTCATGGCGAAGGAGTATTTTAGAGCTGCTTAAAATTCTCATTGTCTACAAAATACATGAGTTCAATTTCCCTTTCGTGGGAGGTAATAAGACTGCAGACAGGAACAAATAATGGCAGTAATGAGGAAATGAGCAAGCGAAATAGAATAACCACAATGGTACGGAATAGTTTTGAAAAGGAAATGAACCAGACATACAGAATTTTATCGACTCAGAAAAAACAGTTACATTTAAAACATATATACTATTTCCTTTCATTGCATCATTGCATAGAGATCCGCCGAAAAACTACATTTCTTTTAAACTAAAGGAGAAAGTGTACATATATATATATATATATATATATATATATATATATATATATATATATATATATATATATATATATATATATATATAATTACATTCTTCATTCCAGGGGAAAACACAAACGTTTGAACCATTAATACACTAACGTTCAACAGTTCCCGTAGACACACATGCACACACGCACACATACACACACACACACACAAACAGCACAAGTCTTTCCTTGAGATAGAGCAATAACTTCACTTTTTTCTATAACAAATTCCCCCTATCACTTACATACAGATCGATACTTACAGTATTCCCATCGTCAAGTCTAGAGTAAATGAAACATGGCATGATAATCCCGTAGAGTTTTTTAAAAACCGCTCTTAAAATAAATTTTTTCTCTCTTCCTCACTAGCTATCTTCCACTTGCCAGTGCTAGCTGTTATAGTTCTTTCACGCCTGCTAACCAGGTAAATTAGAATTTAAAGATATTTTAGACTCCCCTATTCAACCTTTCATTTCAATCATGACCACAGCCATCGTTAGCATATTAATTAATATGACAATCGCTTGCGTTTCATTAAAAAGATTCTTGGTGGCTGCTTATGAGCGAGAGACCGTCCTGGCATAAAGCCAGCTGTCTCAAACAACAAGCACTACACATATGTCTTGATTTACACTTATTCCTAAGAAACGTTCTTGCTGATGAAAATGAATATAGCCTAATAATAAATATAGATAAGAAAATATTCACTAGTTATAGTGCCACTGATTTTGAAAATTTACTGGAAGGAGAGACTACGTACAATAATATATATATATGTACACACACAAATATTATATATATATATATATATATATATATATATATATATATATATATATATATATATATATATATATATATATATGAAGATGTAAGGGTAGCTGGTAATGTAGCGTTAAAGATTCACTCACCAAAAACATCTGTAACACATTACCATCCTGAAAAGTAACCTTTTTATGACTGAAGAGGGACCACACTCGGACAGACCAGTAAATGAAATGCTGACTTGACTCTTCCGCACCTCATTCGTGGGAAAGCCTAACATGCCGGGCAAAGGTAAGAAAAATGCACCAGGGAATGTTTACTCGTATGGCATAGAGGCGAGCCTACGATTTTTAAGGGAATAGCCTAATCTGAGAGGGATGACTGCGACTTATCTGAAAGGTAAAAGAACGGGGGAAATAAATGAGATCTCGCAGACGGGAGCGGGTTAACTGGAGGGGTGGGACGGAGGAGGGAGATTTACGAGGCAGCTTAGGCTTGGAGGGTCAGGAAGCTGTGAAATATAGCAGTCTTTGAGGTCGTTATATTACACGGGCATATACTCCATTATTAAGGAAGAGGCAGGGAAGGAGAATAAGTGGAGATTTATTTATTTTTCATTCCCTTATGGCTTGTTTTCTTTCTTATCGGATGCTTATTTTAGTTCCCGCATTGTCAGAGAGTAAGTATAAGCATAATATTACCATATATCATTTATTCAGTTCATTATATATATATATATATAATTATATATATATATATATATATATATATATATATATATATATATATATATATATATATATATATATAGGTGTGTGTGTGTGTACATACATACATACATACATACACACACACACACATATATATATATATATATATATATATATATATATATATATATATATATATATGCGTGCAGAGCTAGGAAAATTAATACATGGCTAATGAATTGGTACGCGTATAGTCCATAAAAAAAGGCTAGGTCATTAACTAATAAGATACGTTGGCAGTTCAGTCGAAAGTAGTCTATGCTGACTACAAAGATACACGCGAGGGCCATCGAAAAAAATCATAAATAAAACAAAACAAAGCTGATACTAAATTAGGCAAGACTAATAATATGATACGGTAATAAATACAACCAAAAATAGTCACGACTGATAAAAAATGAAGGTAAGGGTCGTAAATAAATACGTGCACAGTCCATTAACAAACTGAATTCGAATTAAAACATCAAAAATTAAGTGCGCAATCCCACATTACAACAAAACACTAAATATACATGCTAATGCATTGTAGCCTTTAAACCCAATGGGCAAATTAACAACGCAGTTTGATGGGCTGACAAGCCCTAAATGTCAATTGGAGAACTAATGACTACCATTAATTCTAGAATAATAGCTAAGCTCATTGGATATTCCGGTGATTAAGGTTGATCGATTGACCAACACTTAATCTTCATGGACGAAGCCGTCAGGTCAGTCAAACTGACCTGAAATTACAAGTTAACATAGCAAAAATGCTATGGATATTGTTATTATAAATGAAAATAAAAATTGAAAATCAACTGATATTGGTGGAGGGCGAATATTGCAAACAAGATAGTGTGATTATAAAAGAAAAAAACAAACACACAAAAATATAAAATAAATCTGTATCGGATAAAAATGTGGATATTACAAATAGTAGTTGATAGTTAAAATTCTTTCAAATCTGCTTAAAAAGATTTATTGTTTTTCTATATCAATGAAGTAACAATATAAAGTAAATAAAATTATAGTTAGCAGTATTTACCTAGACATTCACCACAATAAGCTGTAGGTCCCGTTGCTAGGTAACCAACTGGTTCTTAGCCACGTAAAATAAGTCTGATCCCTCAGGCCAGCCATAGGAGAGCTGTTAATCAGCTCAGTGGTCTGGTTAAACTAAGGTATACTTAACTACAGATTCACAGAGAGATTCCTCACCTTCAGAGAACTGAAGAAAATGCTGCTGCTGCTGGCGACGTCCGACCCACAAATCAGTTCTGGACTTTCCATTTCTGTCAAAAAAAAAGAAAAAAAAACCTTGAAATCTTAACATAATAACTAGAACTATGTTAATAAAATATCACGAGCAAGTCCCAGCATTTGGTAGCCCAGAATGGGATCAATCACCTTTGGCTTCAGAATATCTATTCTTCCTGTGTCATTTGCCAATGTTGGCCAAACAATCAGAAACATCTAAAGACATTGGCAGGCTATTATCCTTGGTCTCTGGTCGATGCTCGTCTCCTCTAAATTTGTCTTCAATTTTTCTTCTCTTGTTCCTCCTCCTGTCCTCCACTCAATTTGTCCTCTCCTTGTCTCTAAATACACATCCCTGTCACTTGGAACCTTCTTAATGTCTTAAATATAGGGGGAGCTTTTGTCTAGATCAGTGTTTCTTGAACTTTCTAAAACCCTCTTGGGTTTAAAAGTGTTTTCAGGGTATAATATATAGTACTAAAATTGCTGCTGAATCCTTTATTAATGGCTTATCTTCAACATCTTAAAATAACTTTCACAACATTTTAGGAATTGAGGACGTTTTGGCCGCAAATGTTTTTGAGCCACGTTTTGGCCTAAAATTTATCTAATACCGACGGGCAAATTATCCTGCGGACCCCTTGGAACATTCCACGAACCCCCGGGGGTCCGCGGACCACGCTTTAAGAAACACTGGATGGGTAATGTGAAATCCTACCCACTATATGTTTTCACCACAACTGGGGCAAGTTAACAACTAAATACCTTGCTGGTAAGGGCATTTACAACAGACATGTATCACTTGTACTTTAGAAATGAACCATGATAACAGCGGTGCAGCACAAAAAATGCTGTTAAAGAGACCAAGGAATGAAATAATTTTCAAATGAAATTTTTTAAGTTAGAGAGACAATGAGGAAGTAATGTGGAATGTAACCCTCCCCCCAACCCCAAAATAGCTGTTTGAAACTTAATTATTTTTTGGTACGTGTACAGAAACAAGTTTAATTATATATGTTTCTGCAAACCGCCAGTCACATCAAGGAACAAAAAGAATGAACACATTCACAAATTTTGCATCGCTCCAAATATGGCTGATTTCGTAAAACAATAAAAACAGGTCAAACCATAATATCAAACCATTCCGTCGCTTGATATTTGTCCAGTGCAAATAAACCGAACTGAATTGATGGCATTCGATTCTCTATTTAGAATGGAAGCGTTTAAATTAATTGAACTTTGGAGGAACGGAGCAAATGAAACGATCTGGATAACTCGGCCGGCTGACTGTACCCCAGGGAAATATTCTGAAATGGCTGGTAACCGCCTGGCAAATTATTCCTTTCAAATCGAATTAACCGACAAAAGTACCGTTTTGTTTATCGTTCTCGGAATTTTTTCGGACGCTCCTACCATCGCCAGGCCGCACACAGCCCTTTCAGTCGAGTGGCAAATTCTCAGTATGGACGCGAATAATTTTTTTTACTCCCTTTTTTCAAAAAAAAAAAAAAAAAAAAATCGCAAATATAAAAATTGATTTAAAATAGTCGACTAATGCACGATTACAATAAGGACTCCAATAATTTTTTCACTTGCTTTTCCCAAAAGACGAAAATATAAAAAAATTGGTTTTTGTCTAAAAACAGATTTAAAATAGTCGACTAATACACGATTACGATAAGGACGCGAATAATTTTTTTATTCGCTTTTTCCAAAAGACGAAAATATAAAAAAAATTGATTTTTTGTCTAAAAGTAGATTTAAAATATTCGACTAATACACGATTACAATAAGGAGGTGAATAATTTTTTTTGCTCGCTTTTTCCAAAAGACAAAAAAATATAAAAAAATAGATTTTTTTGTCTAAAAATTGACTTAAAACAGTCGACTAATACACGATTACAATAAGGACTCGAATAATTTTTTTACTCACTTTCCAAAAAACGAAAATGTAAAAAAATATATTTTTTTTTGTCTAAAAATAGATTTAAAATAGTCGACTAATACACGATTGCAATGAGGACTCGAATAATTTTTTTTACTCGCTTTTTTCAAAACTAGAAAATATCGAAAATCGATTTTTTCCCAAAAATTAATACAAAATAGATGACTGAAAACACGATTAGATACTCAAAACGAATTTACGATTAAACGTATGAAGAACCCCTTCAAAAACGATACACAAATGACTGGTAATAATTCTTTTAGCAAGAAAAAAAAATGGACAAATTTAGCTGAGACGGAACAATGTCACGTAAATATACAGATGTGTATACATATGCACATGGGCATGTCCACATAAAGGGGGCAGGCCCATACGCCCTTAAATATACATAATGAAAGCCCTACAACAAAATCAACTTTCATCCAATGTCATTTACGAGAAATTTTTAACTCAATATATTAGTTAGTGTGTGAGTGGGGGTATATGTGTGTGTGTACATGTGTGTGTGTGTATGCATGTGTGTGTGTATGCATGTGTGTGTGCATGCTTTAATATACATTTAATTTATTTCTGCCCTTTGGCATGTGCTCATTTTGACTAAAGGAAACTACTTAGCATAATTAGCATCTCTTTCAATAATTCATAAAACATTCAGTGTCAAATATCCTCTTCATATTCTAATATATTATCCTGTTCTCATCCGCTTTCTTTCACTTGCACATATTTCATTTTGTTCTTTTTATTTTCTACAGTCTTTATCATTATTTTCCCCCCCCTCTCTTTCTCTCTTTCCAAGCCAAAATAAGTTGAGATGTTTTTCTTTCGTTGATATTTCATCATCCGGTTTCCGTCTGCAAATGCATTTCATTACACTTTACTTCCTTTCACTATTACAGAATTGGACTTGAATAAATAATTAATTTTCTCATTTTGTGTTTTTCATATCATTATTCTTTCCATGCAAGATATTCAACCCCAAAGATGGAGTTTTTTTTTTTTAATAACCTTTCTTCCTCGATACACTTTCTGTAACGGTGTCTTATTCTCGATTTAAGCACATGGCCCTCAGTTTGAATGTTCTAACATAATAAGTATCGTTTGTGCAATAACCACAATAACCCATTAAATCTCTCTATCCTCATATTCTTTGTTTACAAAGCCTTGAATAAGAAATTAAGATCAATACAAGAAAACCTAACCTACGCACACACACACACAAACATACATGCACACACACAATACATATATATATTATATATATATATATATATATATATATATATATATATATATATATATATATATATATATATATATATATATATATATATATATATATATATCTGCGTCATCAGATTAATCCTGTCGAAAACTTTCTCTCCAGTCTTTCACAACTTCACTCACATGCCTCAGTCAATACTTTCTCTTTCTCTGAGGGTCTTTACTTCTGAGTATCAAAGTCCCGGTGTTTCACTTTTAAACGACAGAGAGAGAGAGAGAGAGAGAGAGAGAGAGAGAGAGAGAGAGAGAGAGAGAGAGAGAGAGAGAGAGAGAGAGAGAGAGAGAGAGAGAGTCCATTAAAAGAACGTTCCTCTTAACCTAGATTTTAAACATCTTTCAAGCTCAAACTCCTTTGTAGTCCAAAGGGAAACTGAATGCAGCTAAATGTAACTAGGATATGCTTTACCTCGTATGCTAATGCATTTTTTAAAAATTATTTTTATTATTTTAATTATTATTATAGCAAAAGATAACGTCTTCTTTGAAGATTATCATCGGAAAAACAAAAAAAATAGTCACTAAAAAGTTTTTCTAACTAACGGATCAATTCTATAAATCTTGGCCCAAATGCTTCTTCATCTAAAAATGCTTAACAAAAGCTTCATTAGTAGTTCTCCTGCCCAGTACAGACATTGCTGAACATACCCTTTCTTTCTGTGTATTCTCCAGGTTCCTAAGTGTTCAAATGTTCTTCGTCCCTACATCCTGCTAGTCAATAATGCCACTAACTCCCTCTTTCCTATGACTATTTCCTTCTATTTATTCTCCATGACTAAATACCTTTAGCTATTTATTTAGTTTATTTACCTTCCCATCCATATCTGTATATTATGTTACGAAGTAATCTCAACTACTTCTAACTTTATTACACAATTCTTCATTTGCTCTTCTTAATTGGATGAACGACTCAATCATACAATTCAACTGTTTCCATTGCTCTTCATTGCTCTTGTATTCTGTGATTCTTCATTTTGTTCAGTCTGTTACCGTCAGTCTAATTCATTCTGATGCCAGTATAAATCAAACATATCCGTTTCTCCATTCTTGTTTACTTATACGGAATGCCATGCATATCCTTGAATGAGCTCACAAACACACGTATCTGACTATCTGTATTTATCTACATACATATCTATATTTGCTCGAAATATACCTGCCTACCTATCTGAGTGCCTATATAAGAGTGTATGTATATATATATATATATATATATATATATATATATATATATATATATATATATATATATTATATATATATATATATATATATATATATATATATATATATATACACATATATATATGTATATACATGTGTGTATGTACATATACTGTATACATTCAAGTGTTTAGCTAAACTTAAACTTACTCAGTCGTTCTGCCCGAGAAACAAACACACTCATAAGTTACCACTCCATTCAGCACCACGAATTATCAAAAAGGTTCTCGTCGCGTTTTGAGTGTTTAGCAACGTCCCACCCAAAATGGTTCCTCATCTGATCCAAAGAATTCGGAAAAAGAATCATCTATGTTGACGTTCTCTGTTGGCATGGAAGGGCACAATTTGTTTATTTGTTTACTCTCGTTTCCTCCCCCTTGTTGTTTACTCTTTCGGGAGACCCTGGCTTCCAGCTGATATCTCAACGTTTTGCTGGATGGCGTAAAGAGATATACAATTTGAAAGCTCTTTGTATTTTCTTCGTAATGCAGAAATGTCCAGCAGAGACGGCAATGTAGTTGGTTAAATATTGGGAATTGGGAAAAACTGGAATTTTGTTATATTAGGTAGAAACATAGAGGACGATAATTATTCTGTCTTAAAAGCTTTTGTATTTCTTCGTAATGTACAAATGTACAAGG
Organism: Macrobrachium rosenbergii; assembly: GCA_039081455.1. Classification (NCBI taxonomy): domain Eukaryota; kingdom Metazoa; phylum Arthropoda; class Malacostraca; order Decapoda; family Palaemonidae; genus Macrobrachium; species Macrobrachium rosenbergii. The sequence goes on from JANJGK010000033.1 coordinate 34,817,928, forward strand.
GGACACGGGAATGTACTGTATGTGATTAAATATTGGGAACTGGGAAAGACAGGAATTACAGGGGACACGGGAATGTATGTGATTAAATACTAGGAATTGAGAAAAACAGGAATTTTGTTATATTAGTTAGAGTAATAGAGGACTTTAATTTATTCTTTCTTGAAAACTCTTGTGGTCGTAATGAGGAAATGTATAATAAGGGGACATGGGAATGTAGGTGGTTAAATACTAGGAATTGGGAAAAACAGGAATTTTGTTATATTAGTTAGAGTAATAGAGGACCTTAAATTATTCTTTCTTGAAAACTCTTGTATTTCTTCATAATGAAGAAATGTTTAGGGGACATGGGAATATAGATGATTAAATATTGGGAATTGGAAAAAAGAAGAATTTTGTTACATCAACAAGAGCAGCAAACAACCTTAAATTATTCTTTCTTAAAAGCTCTTGTATTTTTTTTTTGTAATGAAAAATGTTCAAGAGACATGGAAACGTTGGTGGTTACATATTGGGAATTGGGAAAAAACAGCAATTGTGTTATATTAGTTAATGTGATAATGGACCTTAAATTATTCTGTCACTTGAAAAAGAAAGGAATTTTTATTATATTAGGTTAAGCACTAAATGAACCTCATTCTATTATGCCAAGAGTGTTAAATATTTAAGCTGTACAGCTAAAAATATGAGCAAATACATCGCACGTTTTCTGTTGTATAGAAAATTAGAATAAGTAATTCTGCTGAAATCGCAGAGAACCCTTGTTCTGATTTATATGAACTTGGGTCGTGAACAAAAAAGGGTAAATAAGGTTAATCTTGCAGAGAGGGAACTCTGGCCTTTCCTACACACACGGATATGCTCACACACATACAATATATATATATATATATATATATATATATATATATATATATATATATATATATATATATATATATATATATATGTATGTATGTACAGTATATATATATATATGCATGTACGTATTACCAGAGTCCGTGAATAAGTTAATAAAAAAGTTGTTGAGAAAAATAATTCAGGTAATATAATAGAAACTATAGCGACCTCTTGATAAGCCATTGACCTTTTGCTCACTGCAATCTAATTTAGAAATATAATCTCCTAAAAACACAATTTGTATGTAAAAAATCCGTTGCAACTGCTCAGAAATAAAAATGATTGTTTTCAATATTTTGTCATAAATGAAAATCTCAAAAATATTATAAGCTTGGCACGGTAGATCAAAATGAGTTTATTGATATTCTATGCAATGATGATGTGAGGTGATATGTATTAAAATAAGTTAAGAATACCATAAAAAGGAAGACTAAGAATATATAAGATACTAAGATATATAAGAGACTAAGACAATACCTTGCTCACGACAAAACAGTATTTGGGAAATCCATTAAATTATAAACAAGATATAAATACTTCAGTAAGTATAAGACTGTATATGATAAAAGGAGAATGACATAATGGCAGCTTTATCAAATTTCAAAATAATAATAATAGTAATTAAATATTACGGATCAAAAGCACACTCGCAAATGCACATATATGGATAAAACAGTCAATATGAGCCATCTCGCTTCCGTGAGTTGAACCCAATAATAACAGGAAATTTTAGTTTGTAACAAAAATAAGCTACATGAAGCGCGAGGCAGGTGCGAAAGCGTAATGAACAGGTGTCTATTTCAATGGTAATGTATGGGATGATGGTGCCATGGCCTTCCATAATTAGTTAGTTTTCACCTTTTGTGAGGGACAAATCGCTTTGCATGACTGCTTTGGAATATTTTTTCTAAATTGAGGGGAGAATTCATAACAAGTACCCTTCACTTGTTGACGAAGCTTTGAAGTCTCTGTACCCCCGGTTGTTTTGCATGATTTATTATTAGATCCTTTATCACAGTTTGAACCTTTGGTCACCTTGGGTCCTGCCATAGGCTGTTTTGTTCACGGGCCTTCAAGATCCTCTTGGTTTGAGTTCCAGTTTTTGAGGGTAAACTCAAATACATTACCTATTTATATATTTGTTGCTTATATATACTTACACCAACAGCTATTCATGTTAATGTTGTATTTATTTCAATTTGTCGTATTTCGCTTATATTATCTTTAATTTTTATTGCTATTTCTCTTTTTCCATGTTGGCGTAATATCTTCTATAGAAAATTACCACTTAATTTATTGCTGGTAATAATAATAATAATAATAATAATAATAATAATAATAATAATAATAATAATAATAATAATAGTAGTAATAATAATAATAATAATAATAATAATAATAATAATAATAATAATAATAATAATAATAATAATAATAATAATAATAATAATCACTCTCGCGTCATCCTTCATTCTTTCACGTCGCATTCATTTCTCCATGGTCTCATCTGTGCCCTCACAGCTCTCTGTATCAGATCTTTTTTTAATCACACTTTCATTCCATCTTCCTTCCGTTATCACTTTCTCCCATCTTTTTTCCATCTCCTTGGTCATTTAAGGATCCAAAAACTCTGCTGTGATATGAAGGGACGAAATGGAGACAGTGATATGCTAACTGGAAGATTCGTCGAAAGACTTACGATGTTGTCATGATGAGAAAACAAGTAAAAAATGCGCCGAAGTTTCTTCGGCGCGATCGAGTTTTCTGTACACCGTATAATCAAGGCCACCGAAAATAGAGCTATCTTTCGGTGGTCTCGGTATAATGGTGTATGAGCCGCTGCCCATGAAACTTTAACCACTGGCCAGTGGTGGCCTATCCTATATCGTTGCCAGAAGCATGATTATGGGTAAGTTTAACCTTAAATAAAATAAAAACTACTGAGGCTAGCGGGCTGCAATTTTGTATGTTTAATGATTGGAGGGTGGATGATCAACACACCAATGTTTAGCCCTCTAACCTCAGTAGTTTTTAAGATCTGAGGGCGGGCAGTAAAAGTGCGGACAGAAAAAGTGCGGACAGAAAAAGTGAGGACGGATAGACAAAGCCGTCACAATAGTTTTCTTTTACAGAAAACTAAAAAGGTTCGTGTTTTGTATCTGACACCTCGAGAGGTTCAGAAACAGGAGCTAAAAGTAAAAGTCATTTCAAACGATACAGTAATATGTGATTCTTGAGGTAAAATATTGAGACAGAGAAAAAAAAATATCGAAATTAGAGTCTAAGGCTTAAATTCTCTATATATAATGTAATACGGTTTATATAATTACCCACAAGAGTTTGTGAGACAATTTAATTAACTGTTATAAATGTTTTTAATCCGAATCGTACGGAATGATTTAGGTGTAAGTTAGACGTGCTACCACCTCGCTTCAAAGAGAGAGAGAGAGAGAGAGAGAGAGAGAGAGAGAGAGAGAGAGAGAGAGAGAGAGAGAGAGAGAGAGAGAGAGAGCTGGCTGATAAAAATACATGCATATACTTTACTCCAGTCTTTGCAGCGATGTATTTTCAGCCACGCTTTCGTTACCTCTGTAAATAGGCTATTATCTCACTCTTTCTAATTGTATCCGTGTTTTTTTTTGTATCCTTGTTTGTTTGTATCCGTGTTTGTTTGTAAGTGCGTTATCAAGGCGTGTCTCATGAAAGGACAACCAATTGTCTCTAAATGTGTCTGAATACAATCATTGGTTGGCCCGCATCAGATAATTAACTTTTTTGGTGGACGTCGATGAATTTGGCGATTCGTCGCTATTGATACCATTAATTTTTCTAATGACCCAACGTTCATGATGCTGGGTCCCGAAAATCCGGACAGTAGATATCACAATATAATTTAATGATGAATTCTACCACCAATATATTTTGGCTCGTGTTGTGTTTTCTTAAAAACACACACACATATATATTATATATATATATATATATAAATTTTACACACAGATGTTTATATATATATATATATATATATATATATATATATATATATATATTATATATATATATTATATATATATATATATATATACTGTACATATACAGAAGTAAAGAGCTAACTCGTAATGAGATCATTAGGACCGATAGCACATGATTCAATTTTTTAGATCATAAACAACATCAGTATCAATTTTCATTAATATGAAAATTCACGTATGATTCTTCTCTAAAGATTTAGAAAACCTGAACCATAAGAGAGTCAGCGAGAATACGTCTTAATAATCTAATATAGAGAAGCAACATCACCTCTCTCTTTCCTTTATCGCTGAAAAGTGATCCCGAAGCGAAATAGAAAAACACGATTTAATCGTACAGTTCAAAATTCGTCTCCCCTTTATTCCGGGGGTAAAAATATTTAGCCATTATAGAAAAACGATGACGGGCTCGGAGCTTGTGAATATTCTTTCTGTTTCTATGCAGATATAGATAAAAAAAACGGCTCTGGCATCGAATCCGCTTAGTGCCGGTGGAAAAGGGGGGGAAAAAGGGTATATGAAACTTTTATTACTTCCCTCCACAGAAATGACTCGTGGAAAAAATTCCTGTACCTTACCATCGGGGACAAAAATGCCTGCGTGCTCTAAGGACTGAAAAAATAAAAAATAAAAATGAAAAGATTATAGAATTCGGTTTTTATACGGCTGACTTCCCTACCAATGAGGGAGTGCCCTGTTTTCTCCATAATTCTTGGATTGTGGATTCGGTGATTTTTTTTTTTTAAGTTTTTAAACCGAAAATCTCGAATTTCAATTGGGACCGAAAGCTCTTTAGAATGTGAGCATCAGGTTCCTTATGTAATGGAGCGGTATACATCATATTAAGCTTTATTTTTGCCATAGACTGTCGGGTGCTATTAGGCAAATCTCCTTCTTGACATTTATATGTGAATCATTTCAACAATCTATGGAAATCTTGTTACACTGATTTATATCTAACAGAGAAGATTTAAACTTGCAGTGATTCTTAGACGCTATTTATTGTTTGTAAAATGATAAATACACCAGAAATCACTCACACACACAAAAAAATTATAAATAAATAAAATAAGATGATATAAAGAAAAATTGGCAAAATTAAAAACGAACAAATAAGTGCTACTTCATTTAATTCTCGTAATAAGAAAAATTCGTAAGAAACCCCCTACATGAAAAATAATAAAAAAAATTAATTAAAATAATACAAAAAAAGAGGAAAAACTGAAAAAAAAAATAAACAACGAAGTGGCCTCTAAAACATTTACCTTCGACTTTCATCTCCCCGTCTTAGCTTGACATTTCTTGGACGTTTCTTTATTTTGCTTTTTATTCTAAAGATTTTTAATTTCTGAAGCAGGCTAATGGATGCTGGGTGCAAAGCTGGGAATTTTCTGCTGGTGTCTGAGAGCCTGGACAAGATGCCAAAGGTATTAAAAAGACAAAAGACATCAATTTAAGCTGGACGAATTTACCCTGACCTGGTGAATTTGTGTCGAATTTTTGAAAATTAATTTTTCGCATTCTGTTTTGGAAAGCGCAATGTAGCGTCCACGAATTTTTTCGTGTTTCACCAATAAATAATTTCCTACACATTTTCGGTTGCTCTTCTTTTTAATTGAATTGGTAACACAGGGAAGAGAATTTAAAAGTTTTGGCTATTTTGACAAATTTTCCAATGTTTTTTTCATCACGCCAGCCTGATATTTTAAAAAAACCGTTGGTTATGACAAAGCGTTTGCTGTCATCCTGACGAGTGCAGGTGACGTTAATTTCGAACAAACTTAGCTGGATATTATTAATTACTTCGTTCAGTGATGACAGAAAGAATGCCAGTAAAGATTACCTTACGTAAAGAATCCTATGCTTGACTTTGCATGAAATACCAATATTTTCTTGATGTTTTTCACATATAAATTTCATTGATTTTTTTGGTAAGAGAACAGATAAGTAGAGAATACATTTATAAACTTTTTGGTTTGCCTTACAATTGGCCAACCGCTTACTGTGGCTTAGGTCAAACGTAATTATAGTATTTTAGACGTAAAAAGAAAGCTTTATTATTTGAAAAATCCCGTAAGATTAGATCGTTTACGTTCCAGTACTTTGCAAAATGAATGAAAGTCCGCATGTTATGTACAACAGATTATCACTAACCGAATATTCAGCCCTGATTCGAAAGTTTGAAAGCCGCAGTTCTCAGAGTTATGCAAATGAGGTGTATATATTTGTCGCACTGTAAGAAAGATATATCAAACAACGTGAGCCTATTTCTCATTAATCAAAGCTGGTTAAAAATAATATTTGATAAAGCAGTGGTAATTAACAACTTAACGTTATCCACTTTAACAAATATCCTCCAGTATCCTATTTTGTTTAACATTAAAAACTCCAGTTCCTATCCAATATGCAAAAGATCTATCATGTTACAAACTTAGTGATTCTTTAATTACTTTATTTCCATCACGTGTTAACGGCTATAGTTGTATTGAGTAATGAGCTATTTTGATGAGAACTTCAAATAACTGTTAAATTGCCATTGAGAGTTAGTTAAATATTACGAGATCAAATCCTCTCTCTATCTATTCTGACCTGCTTGATTCGATATAATGAATTCTTTTCTGTTTTATTCATCTCTCTCTTCCTTACTGTTTTCATGTTTTAAAACGTCTTGTACTTATCTGTCTCCTTTCATTTCCCTTCTTCTCCTCCTCCTCGCGGACACCAGACGTATTGCAACAGAGATTGATGCTGACGTATGTTGGGGCTCATCATTTGTTTCCTGGTCGAAAATCTCGTAGATTTTCCTGGGACTACCGCCCTACAAGACATTTTCCAGAAATAAAAAAAAAAAAATTAGAAAAAATAGAAAAAAGTAAAACTGGAAACTCTCTCTCTCTCTCTCTCTCTCTCTCTCTCTCTCTCTCTCTCTCTCTCTCTCTCTCTCTCTCTCTCTCTCTCTCTCTCGTATGGCTCATCTTCTGGGAATTTTCACCTTTAGATGATCAGTACAAACGCTTACATTTAAGAGATTTACAATCTCTCTCTCTCTCTCTCTCTCTCTCTCTCTCTCTCTCTCTCTCTCTCTCTCTCTCTCTCTCTCTCTCTATAACTAGCTAACTAATTTTTCAATTTATTCCTGTATACGAAAATATTTTTATGTCTGTCACATTTTCAATTTATTCCTGTATACGAAAATATTTTCATGTATGTCGCATTTCTAAGTTCAAGGAAACGTAGAATATTAAACAATTTCTCTCAGTGATGAACGTTTGCCCTTTCTCCAGAATATAACAATAAGCTATGTTATGGTCTTCCTAGACAATATATTCTTGTATATCGTTGATATAAATGCTAGGAAAAACAGTTTCCATAACATTTATTAATTGTTAATTCCCTAAAGAGTTCGTAGAATATAACTGTCAAATATTCCAGCTGTTGCAAATAACCATTGTCTTTCTAAAATATGTTCATGAACGATTGCTTTTTTTTTTTTGGAAATTGAGATTCTTTCTTTGAAAATGGAATTTTATTTGAAAATTGAGATTCTTTCCTTAATTTTGAAAATGGAATTAGCCTGTATAATCGTTTTCTTTAATTGTATTTTTTTGCATTCCTTAAATAATATCTGGGTTTTGGAATACAGTCTTGCTGGCCACACTTCATAGAAATATTTCGTAGAGCATTTTTATGGAATAAAATGTATTCCTACTTCTCTTTGGATCGTGTAATATATGTATGTATATATATATATATTAATTTTTTAAATTTAAATTTATAACCTTTTTGTAATTTATGTTATTTATATTGTACAACCCTCGAAAATGTAATGAAGACATTACGAAACGTCGGGAATAAATTTACCCTTTTTAACAAGTCTTTATGTCCGCCTCTCCGTTGATATATATATATATATATATATATATATATATATATATATATATAATATATATATATATATATATATATATATATATATATTAATATATATATATAGTATATATATATATATATAATATATATATATATATATATATATATATATATATATATATATAATA
>JANJGK010000033.1:34831011-34841011 GCA_039081455.1 Macrobrachium rosenbergii
GTGGGTTAAATAAAGTGCTGTTTCTTTTGATGAGTATGCGTTGAGTATGTGTGTTGATGTGGGTAAGATGGATATGTTTTATTTTTATTCAAATGGGCCGACTTCAGTTATGCAATTTTAAGTAACTCGAATACTTGATTTTATGTAAAAAAAAAAATACATAATTGCGTTACATACACTGCTTCTTAATCCTAATGTTGTTTATATATATACATATATATATATATATATATATATATATATATATATATATATATATATATATATATATATATATATATATATATGTACATACAGCATATGTATATATATATATATATATATATATATATATATATATATATATATATATGAAGGGATTAACTCCCTCTCTCTAGAGTCCCTGTAACATTGGTCATTCTACCGTTTTTAATTTCAAATTACAAAACTTTTATTGCAATTGTACCTTCTCAGATTGTACTCAGCCTTATCAAATTTGTAATTCATTTTCACTTTCATGTCATTACCGTTATTTTCAGTTACTCGGTTCATTGGTTAATTCTCTAGTCAGTCCCCCCCTTCAGCAAAACGTATCCTAATCTCTCTTCAACAGATTCCACAAAAAGGGGAAATGGGATGGAAAAACCGCTGAAAATACGGAACGTCTCTACCAACTCATGGCGTTCCTTGACGAGAGCTATTACAAAGACATGCTCGGAAGGGAGCTGCTCGTGGGAGCCAACGAAATCTGGCCTTTCTTCTTCGGCCTGAAGGAATTCAGTCCGAATAACACAGGGAGGCCGGAGGGCATCGAGGTCACGATCGTCAGGACTCTTGGTTCAATCCTGAACTTCACGTAGGTGTTCTTTGGCTACAGGGGTTAATTTCACTGTGAACTGTCTAACTGTTTCAATGCTATGAATTTTCTCCATCTGTTCTCTATACACTCACAACCTCATTTCTGTTTACATTTAATTCTAATGATTCTCTTCGCTATAAATTGTCTAGCTGTTTAAATGCTATGAATTTTCTCCATCTTCCTTGATTCAATATAAACTCACAACCTCATTTCTATTTACATTTAATTCCAATGATTCTCTTCACTATAAACTGTTTAACTGTTAAAATGCTACGAATTTTCTCCAACCATAGTCATTAGCAATCATTGCATTATTTTCCTGTTTATAATGACGCTCACAACCTCTTTTTAACTTACATTTAAATCCAACTTTCTCCTCTTGTGAAAACTATCATACTCTTCCGCCAGCACCTGCAGTTTCTCTTCACTATCCCCAATCAGCAGTTTAGTACCTACAAACATCCACAGTCCACACTCCATTCTTAGCACATTTCCTCATCCAACAGGGGAAACCCTTGTTTCGTAAACCACCTTTTATTAAAACTATAACTATAGACTATAAACTGTCTAGCTGTTGAAATGATATAAATTTCCTCCAGCCGTGATCATTAATAATCATTGTTCCATCTTCCTTGATTCCACTGACACCCACAACCTCATTTTTACTTGCACTTAACATCTTGAGTAGCACATGTGAAAACTCTCAGATACTTCCATTAGCTTCTGCAGTTACTCTTCACTGGCCCCAAATAGCATTGGTATTTACAAACGTCAACAGTCCACACTTCATTCTTGTCACATTTTCTCAACTAGAAATGGCCTACATTCTTTCATACTCACTTTTATACCAAACTTTTGACTCTCCTCTTTAAATATTCTAACTCTTGATATGGTTTAGTATTAAAGATTTTAAATTCACTCAACGACTTATCATCTATATCTATCGCTTCATTTTATCCTAAGCTTTTTCTAAGTTTAAATATGACACATACAGCTTTTTCCCTTGCCTATAATTTTCCCTCATGACTGTAAGACAGAAAGACTAATGTCACTACAAAAAATGCTACATATTGATATAATAATAAAACACATGAAAACTGAACTAATTTTAAAGAAATCCGTTTTGATTAAATATTCGGCTCCTCAGGTTTCGAGCGATTGTGGCTGAGGACAGAAAATGGGGCCTTCCTTATCCTAACGGAACCGTCACTGGAATGATTGGTCAAGCTGCCAGGAGAGAGGCCCACTTCTCCGTCAGCTTCATTGGAATAACGTGTAAGGCTTCTCTTTTAGTTGAACTGGTGTAAAACATGCCATAAACATGTTGGCAACTTATCGCTAACATGTCACGAAAATGTGTATTTATGTGTGTGCGTGTTTGTATGAGTATTATGAGAAATATCCTGTACGTCTGTGCTTGTATAAGCACCCATATTCATACGAGATATTACTCATATTCATACGAAATATTTTTGGCAAATGGCCATTTTAAAGTATTCTTTTAAGAAATCAACCCAAAAACGTCTACATCTTTGCAGATCCACGGACGACCGTTGTTGAATTCACGGCCCCGCACTACAGAGAATACGTGAGTTTGTTCTCGAGGTCACCAAAGCCAAGGAACAGGGCGCTGGCCGTTCTTGCTCCGTTCACTTTACAGGTAAGCACCTTTGTAATCCCAACCGTTTACCCTACAGGTAATTCCCTTTGCAATCCCCACCGTTTACTTTACAGGTAAGCACCCTTGTAATCCCAACCGTTTACCCTACAGGTAATTCCCTTTGCAATCCCCACCGTTTACTTTACAGGTAAGCACCCTTGTAATCCCAACCGTTTACCCTACAGGTAATTCCCTTTGCAATCCCCACCGTTTACTTTACAGGTAAGCACCCTTGTAATCCCAACCGTTTACCCTACGCGTAATTCCCTTTGTAATCCCCACCGTTTACTTTACAGGTAAGTACCTTTGTGATCCCCACTGTTTACAAGTAAGCACCTTTGTAATCCCAACCGTTTACCCTACACGTAATTCCCTTTGTAATCCCCACCGTTTACTCTACAGGTAAGTACCTTTGTGATCCCCACTGTTTACAGGTAAGCACCTTTGTAATCCCAACCGTTTACCCTACAGGTAATTCCCTTTGTAATCCCCACCGTTTACTTTACAGGTAAGCACCTTCGTAATCCCAACCGTTTACCCTACACGTAATTCCCTTTGTAATCCCCACCGTTTACTTTACAGGTAAGTACCTTTGTAATCCAAAACGTTTACCCTACAGGTAATTCCCTTTGTGATCCCCACTGTTTACCTTACAGGTAAGCACCTTTGTAATCCCAACCGTTTACCCTACAGGTAATTTCCTTTGTAATCCCCACCGTTTACTTTACAGGTAAGTACCTTTGTAATCCCAAACGTTTACCCTACAGGTAATTCCTTTTGTAATCCCCACCGGTTACTTTACAGGGAAGCACCTTTGTAATCCCAACCGTTTACCCTGCAGGTAATTCTCTTTGCAATCCCCACCGTTTACTTTATAGGTAAGTACCTTTGTGATCCCCACTGTTTACTTTACAGGTAAGTACCTGTGTAATCCCCACTGTTTACTTTACAGGCAAGTACCTTTGTAATCCCCACCGTTTACTTTACAGGTAAGTACCTGTGTAATCCAAACCGTTTACCTTACAGGTAATCCCCACTGTTTACTCTACCTTTGTAATCCCCACCGTTTACTTTTCAGGTAAGTACCTTTGCAATCCCCACCGTTTACTTTACAGGTAAGTACCTATGTAATCCAAACCGTTTACTTTCCAGGTAAGTACCTTTGTAATCCCCATTGTTTACTAAGAAAAAAAAATAAACGAAATTGTTGCCATTCCAAATAATTCCAGATTATAACCTTTATAGGATAATTTCCTTGTAAAATCTCACATATTTTTATTATTGTTGATGAGATAAAAGCGTGAATAAACAAATCTTTGAAAAATGCATTATAAATAGATAAGAACTGTAAGCAAATTAATTCCATATCTTAATTACATAACGGCTAACTACAACGAGTACCTTTCTTGGTACTAATATTTATATAATATGAAGTAGCAAAGATATTCACAACAACCAATGTCTTCAATTCAAACAGGTATGGATCAGCATCTTCATCTCCACTCTACTTATGGGACCGGTCGTCTATGTCCACAACCTGCTCTCAGCGACGTACCACAAGGGGACTAGCGAGGGCTTCCAGAATTCTGCCTTCGATGTCTTCAGGAATATAGTGGCGCAAGGCGACCTTGTGGCAACGAATCTGCCATCTCGAAGATTGCTTTATTTCTCGTGGTATATCTTTTGCTTTCTTATTTCTGGTGAGTAGAACAAGAAGTTATCTTGCTTTTATTCAATGTTTGAAATCTGGTGGGCATTTGTGTTATCCCAGAGTTGGTTTTAATCAGAGTTTGCGTGATGGCAGAGTGATTTCATCTGTTTTGGCTTATGAAAAGTGGAAACTAGGTCAAACGTATAATGCCTAGGCAATGTTTTATAAACCGTTGGGAAAAATGTGCTAAGGACACATTGGTCTAAAATGTAAGTGACACTTTTGTCCTTTGTTTTTTACTATGAGATTTTCATAGTCGTAAAACCTAGGTACTTTCTTTGCTTAAGGAATGCATTCAAGACATTACATTGGTTCATGTACTGAAACTCCTTACTGGATTGCTGTTGGTACAAACAATTTTGAAATTAAGTTTTGTAGTAAATTTATAACTTTTGTTTAAAACATTTGGGTCAAAAGAAGACTTGGATTAATATAGTACACTGAAATATTAGTTACATACAGATTTTTTTTTTACCATGTATGAGTTTTACCTCAGTTTCTACAAACTTAATATTTTCATCTGTTTCTCTTTCATTCCAAAGGCAAATGAAAATATTGCAATGTACTTTGTGAATAATTTTTTCTTTTTAATTTCTCAATAAATATTTTCACTGTTATATCTATATATAATGCTGCAATCTCCCTGTGATAATTCCCAGCGCTTTCCATGACCGATAACAGCAACATATTCAACTTCCAGCTCTTTATTCTGGAATGCTGACGGCCGTGCTGGCCATTCCAGCCTACGAGACTCCAGTAGACGCCTTGGAGGACCTGCCTCGAGCAGTGGGTGAGGGATTTGACATTGGCCTCGTCCCAGAAACAGCAAATGAGTATATGTTTAGAGTAAGTTTCGAATTGAGTCCAGATTTGGTCTCCTCAGTAAGGTTTAGGACTCTAAATAGTGTTATTTGGATGAAGCATGCTTGAGAACTTTTTCCTTTGTTTTCTGAACTAAACTGAATATTATAGGATTTAGGCCAAAGGCCAAGCACTGGGACCTATAAGGTCATTCAGCGCTGAAACGGAAATTGACGGTAAAAGGTTTGAAAGGAGAGGGTGGAAAGTAAGATGGAAGAAAGGGAATATGAAAAGAGGTACAGTAAAAGGAATGAAAGGGGTTGTAGCTAGGGGCCGAAGGCACGCTGCAAAGAACCTTAAGTAATGCCTACAGTGCACCGCATGAGATGCACTGACTGCACTACCCCCCCGACTGGTAAAGTTTTGAACTGAGTCTAGATTTGGTTTCCTCGGTAAGGTCTAGGACTCTAAATAATGTTATTTGCTGAAAATATATGAGAATTTTTAGGTTTTATGTCATAAATAAAAGTTATATCATGTTTGGGTAGCAGGTATAATGGTAAATCCTAATTATGGGAACTAATATAATGTTTAATTGAAAATGTCAGTTGTACAGAATTGTCATTTCTGAAGTTCTGTTCTCACTTTGAAAATCAAATTGATAAATTATATAAGAAGTGTTACACTCAATATCAAAATTAACTTTGCAACGAAGCTATTTGAGTGAAAGAGCTCTTAAGAGCTCTTAAAAAAAAGAGAGAGAGAGAGAATTTGCCTCCCTAAAATACTATAGATGATGTACCTCTATCATTGCATCCACAACAAAACTTATTAATAAAAATATCCCAAAGTCGGAATGAACAGAGACGAACACAGAATAAACTTAAGCCCCAAATGAACCAATCTGCTTTTAAGTTTTAAAACTCAACAGCCTTTCCTCACAGGATGCAAAGGAAGGAATTTACAAGAAAACCTGGGAGTTATTCAACCACAGGGATATGTCCAAGAGTTACGTAGCAACAACTGCCAAAGGAGTCCAGAGGGTAAGGAAATACAGAATACAGTATTAAGCCTACTGTATTATTACGGGAAAGAGAATATATAAGCTTTTTTCTTGGGATACATTTTGAAATATATTGTCCTGCCCTGATAGGTCTAGAGGTGCGTACATTCAGCAGTATAACATCTATAAAGCAGTAAGCCAAGGAGGCGAGCAAAAAGTGTAACTGTAAAAATAAAACAAAAGCCACCAGCGCCATCTATTGATTGGTGAACAAACTAAAGTTTCCCTCTGTGATTGGTTACCATGAAACTTAGCACGAAACTATTTTAAAATGGAAACTTAAAAGAATTAAATGAAAAGCCTCAAAAAATAATTTCGTACAAATAGGAAAATCATTTGACAAAACATGCCTACTTATTTTTAAGAGGAATCACTTTGTACAATACCTAAAATTATTCCATCTTAAAATGACGAATAACTCATGACAAAATTTGGATAATTTCTAACCCAGTTTTATTCTCTTTAAAGGTCCTAGAGAGGAAGTACGTATTCATTGGTCCCAAAACCTTGTCAGAGATCTTGGCTATGAGAATGGGAAAAGAAAAATTCCACTTCGGCCGGAGCAGTTTCTACCCTTTGGGCGTTGGAATGGCTTGCCCACTGGGAGCACCCTATATTGACGTGTTTAGCAGTCAGTGAGTAAAACATTAATGTGGTTGATATTTCCTTAGCAGTCAGTAGGTAAAACATTACCGTGGCAAATATTTTCTTAGCAGTCAGTCAGTAGCACATTAAAGTGGTTGCTATTTTCTTAGCAGTCTGTGAGCAAAAGTATTACTGCCAGATATTTTCTTAGCAGTCTGTGAACAAAAGTATTACTGCCAGATATTTTCTTAGCAGTCTGTGAACAAAAGTATTACTGCCAGATATTTTCTTAGCAGTCTGTGAACAAAAGTATTACTGCCAGATATTTTCTTAGCAGTCTGTGAACAAAAGTATTACTGCCAGATATTTTCTTAGCAGTCTGTGAGCAAAAATATTACTGGCAGATATTTTCTTAGCAGTCTGTGAGCAAAAATATTACTGGCAGATATTTTCTTAGCAGTCTGTGAGCAAGAATATTACTAGCAGATATTTTCTTAGCAGTCTGTGAGCAAAAATATTACTGGCAGATATTTTCTTAGCAGTCTGTGAACAAAAATAGTACTGGCAGATATTTTCTTAGCAGTCTGTGAACAAAAATATTACTGGCAGATATTTTCTTAGCAGTCTGTGAGCAAAAATATTACTGGTAGATATTTTCTTAACAGTCAGTGCATAAAACATTATTATGACAGATATTTTCTTAGCTGTCAGTAAGTAAAACATTACTGTGGCAGATATCTTCTTGGCAGTCAGTAAGTGAAAACATTACTATGGCAGATATTTTCTTAACAGTCAGTGAACAAAAATATTACTGGCAGATATTTTCTTAGCACCCAGTAAAACATTTCTATGACAGATATTTTTTTAGTAGTCAGTTTGTCAAATCTACCATGGCAAATATTTTCTTAGCAGTCTGTATGTAAAAGCATTGATACAGCAGGTATTTTCTTAGCAGTCAGTTTGTTAGATATACTGTGGCAGATATTATCTTAGCAGTCAGTAAAACATTACTTTGACAGATAATATTTTAGAAGTCAGTGAACAAAAATATTACTGTGGCAGATATTTTCTTAGCAGTCAGAAAATAAAATATTACGATGGCAGATACTTTCTTAGCAGTCAGTAAATAGAATATTAATATGGAAGATAGTTCTTTTTAGTTGTCAGCAAGTAAAAAAAAAACTACTATAGCAGATATATTCTTAGTAGTCAGTAAGTAAAATTTTACTATGGCAGATATTGCTATAGCAGTCAGCAAGTGAAAAATCAAGGTAGCAGATATTTTCTCAGCAGTCAGTAAGTATAAAAAATGAATGTGGGTGATATTTTTACTATTATGAATGTTAATATCATCATCATAACATTGGGAGGCACCTAATAGTGATTTCTAGTTAACGGATATAAATGTCGAGATAAATTTGACACCCCGAGTAAATGAAACCTAAACTAGATCAGTCTTGTAAATATTGTAAATATAAACAATATCAAGGTTCCACTGATCTCTTATATCTGTTTTGCGTGATAAAACTCAAGCATTCTGAGAATGAACGAAGGAGGGCTCGTCATCAAGTGGAAAGACGACGAAATCAGAAAGATTTCGCTGCCGAGACCTGAAATAGAAGAATCAACAGCCTCACCTTTCACCCTCACGCAGCTGCAAGTGAGTATATATACCTTCTCTTCGTGTCTCTGAAGACTTGCGTCAGTTTGCAATGGCCTTTTTTGTTCGTTTTTATTTTATTTTTGTTTTAATTCTTGCTGTAACAATTACCATGGGAAGCATGTCGTGTCTTTGAAGAACTTTGTCAGTTTGCAAAGACGTTTTTTGTTTGTCTTTGAAGAACTTTGTCAGTTAGCAAAGACGTTTTTTGTTTGTCTTTGAAGAACTTTGTCAGTTTGCAAAGACGTTTTTTGTTTTTCTTTGAAGAACTTTGTCAGTTTGCAAAGACATTTTTTGTTTATCTTTATTTTATTTTATTTTTTTTAATTCTTGTTGCAACGAACAATATGGGATGTATGTCGTGTCTTTGAAGAACTGTGTCAGTTTGCAATGAGGTTTTTTGTTTATTTTTATTTTATTTTTTGTTTTAATTCTTGTTGCAACAATTATTATGGGATCTATCTCGTGTTTTGAAGAACAGTGTCAGTTTGCAATGATCAATTTTGCTTTTTTTTGTTAGTTTTAATTGTCTTTGAAGACGTTCGTCAGTTTGCAATAATCCTTTTGATTTTTTACCTGTTTTTAATTCTTGCTGCAACAATTAATATGGGATGTATGTCGTGTCTTTGAAGACCTGCGTCAGTTTGAAATTATCTTATTTGCTTTTTTGCTTTTATTGCCACAACAGTTAATACGAGATGTAACTACTCTGTATAAAAGGATCAAGTTCTGCTCTGATGAAAGATGGCTGTGGCGAACAGAGGGTTCTGCGAGACAGTTTTTTTCGCCTTTATTTTCTTAAATGGTTCTAGGACAGTTCTAGGCCAGTTCTTGACATGATATTTACTTAGGAGATAATTTGGTAATGGTCTCTTTACCACTGGGATAATTCACTAGTAGGTCTTTTTTACCACTAGTACGTTCATGGTAATATATACACCCTGTGTATATATATATATATATATATATATATATATATATATATATAAATATATATATATATATATATATATATATATATATATATATATATATATGTGTGTGTGTGTGTGTGTGCGTGTGTGTGTGTGTGTGCGATAGTGTATTTGTATATTATTTTCGGACGTTTTAAGCTAACAAAAGCATATCAACAGCTTTAAAATAGGTTTATTTCCAAATAAATTTTGGAATATGCCATCATCCATTTTTGCACATAATTAATCACTTTAATGTTATCTACGTAAAATAAATATTCCACAAGATAATTAATCATTAAATATTTTGAATGAACCTGTCCTGTTTTTACAATAATCATTGCCAATGTTTTTTTAGTCTAATACTGAACCGTTTCCTTCGTATTAAACTATGCTTATTTTCATATAGTTTTAACAAATTTAACAGTCACAGTTTTTATAATATAAAGATTTTGCACTACGTCAAAATTAGCCACTATCAAACTATGATTCTTTGCGTCTAGTTTTAGCTAATTTAACGAAAACAAGAACATTGTCTCCTTTCAGGCTGCGTTTATTGTCGTCATCATTGGATTTTTATCGGCGACTGTGGCTCTAGTTTTGGAGCAAATCACCTTCCGCATTTCGTAACCACGTGACGTCACACCTCAGGACAAGCATCTGACAGGTTCTGGGAATTGTACTGAACTGAACGAGAATTTCAAATTACTTAGTGCTTGTAAAGTGAGA
>JANJGK010000033.1:34843511-34871011 GCA_039081455.1 Macrobrachium rosenbergii
CAGATGGCCAAAGAAAATTTGGAACAGCTCGACCTCTGCAAAATAGAAATTGTTGAGAAAAAAGTGGAACTGGAAAAGCTTAGAGAACACAACTTGCAAAGAGACAGAGATATCCTCAGACTGGAAAACAAGTGTGCCCAGAAACAAAAGGACATCATGGATTTGTTAAAAGAATCTAAAATACTCTTAGCAGAAAAATGGAAGTCAAATGGAAAGATGAATGAACTGACAAGGAGGACAATTGAGCTTGAATTTGAAGTCGCCGAGGCGAAGGAGGAATTAGAAATCATGGAGTTTGAAAAGCTTGAGGCCATCTTGGAACAAGAAAGACTCCACGAAGAGACCTTGGCCAAGGATGCGAAGATCTCATCCTTGGAAACGAAAGTAAAAATTCTTAAAGGAGAAACGGCAACTGAAGAAATCAATGGTCATAATCTGATACTCGAGGAAAATGAACCGTCCAAAAGAGACAAGACTATGATTAAAATGGTGGCGCAAGAAAAACCTGTATCAGAGAAGAAAGATGGAAAGAAAAAGCCTTCGAATAAAACTCGATGTCTGAGGGAGCCCCAGATCAACTGTAAAGTCCTCTACAGACAAATGGACTCCATTGAGGAAGGACTTCGCCAAATCATGGCTTTGCAACGTCCTTCAACTGGGGCCAAGACACACCCAAAAGACCTGCCTACAACTCCATCAGATAAGACGCCCCTAAATAAAAATGAAGTGCACAAGAAAATGAGGAAGGAATCCGCAGCGAGGCTACGAAAACTAGAGCACGAATCTGAAATGGTTAAGAAGCTCTACAAGATAAACTCAGTCACCTAAACGCTGAGTAAAGAAGAATCTGGAGAGGGAAAACGAGTAAAATGCCTTGAAGATCTACTGATGTTGGGAACAGGAATGAGCTGAGCTTTGTGATGGAAATCAATCCTAGATATGGCCGAGGAAGCATCTCTGCGCGATGGAAAGACTACAGCGGCTGGTGAAAATGGCGGCAACTGCCTGAAGATTGGATTGTCGTGAACCCCTGCCATATGATACCCTCGGGAAAGGGGTATCAATGCCCAATCACATGCGTGGAAGGCAACCACTGGCGCGGCGTAAAAACCCGTAAGTTTCATGCCTACTTCATGTGTGAATTGGGTTATGCATTGCACATTGGACCCCATTCTTGCATATACCTCAGTGGCAACCTCTGGCGCGGCGTAAAAACCCGTAAGTTTAATGCCATTTATATATGCAAAATATGGGGTTTGCAATGCATATTGGATCAAATTCTTGCATATACTCTAGTGGCAACCACTGGCGCGGCGTAAAACCCCGTAAGTTTCATGCCTCTTATATATGCAAAAGTTTGGTCCCAGTATGGCAGGAGCACCAAGACATCCAAAAGGGCACCGTCAGAAGTCGCTGTATTCAGAGTTGCGATTTGGAGACTAAAAGCTTCCCGTCCATAGCGAAGGATGATTGGACTGCGGATTTCATAAGTCTGAGGATATCACCTATCTTGGCTAGCTGATGGAGCTGAGAATGGGGAAGGGTCCACCCCTGGTAAAAATAAACCCCCATTCGATGACGCTCTGTTGGCAATGATGCCCCAGGGGTGAGATCACTTGTGGTCGTCAAAGGCCCATATATATATATATATATATATATATATATATATATATATATATATATATATATATATATATATATATATATATATATATATATATATATATATATATATATATATATATATATATATATATATATATATATATATATATATAAATATATATATATATATATATATATATATATATATATATATATATATATATATATGTGTGTGTGTGTGTGTGTGTGAGTGTGTGTGTGTGTGTGTGAGTGTTTGTGTGTGTGTGCGTGTGTGAAGATAAAAAGGTCCATAAAACACTATTTGAACGTTGCAACCATATATTTCAAGTACTTCCTTCTGTGACCCTGTTCACTGGTAAAATATGGACAGATGAAATGTTACAAGGGTGTACATACGCCTACATATATTTTGCACATTCTTTCTTTGTCGGGACCAATTGGGAAGTAAGGGGTTTGATGTAATCCATTTGATGCAGAGTAATCTGTTATCCTATATATTGTTTTCCCCGACTGGCGACCCTATTCAATTAATTAACTGCCTGTCTTTGAGGTTAACTTTTAGCTTTCATTGACAAGTTACGTGTGTCATTGGCGACACAGGGTCCCATAAATTACACTAATTCATTCAGAAAATCATCAGCCAACCCCCACACGTAACAATATATATATATATATATATATATATATATATATATATATATATGTGTGTGTGTGTGTGTGTGTGTGTGTGAGTATATATATACGTGTGTGCGTGTGTCTGTGTGTGTATGAGCGTGTGTATGTGCGTGTGTGTGTATGAAGATTGGTTTCAGGGTCTTCAGATAGTCCCTGGGGACTCCATAGGAATTCCCCCTCTTCTAAGATATATATATATATACATATATATATATATATATATATATATATATATATATATATATATATATATATATATATATATTGTATGATTAGAAAGAGGGGTGAAGAACTATTGCAATTATCACCAAACACTGGACATGACCAACTCTCCAGGGAATCGCCAAGAATTCCTGATGACTGAAGCAGCTTCCTAGCAGCCAAAAATGGCTCCGGAATCCAGACACATCAGTTGTTGTGCCCGGGGATCAGCAAGCATTCCTGAAGACGGGATCGTCGGCTCCGGCTAAGACTGGAATGACTCCGGAATCCCAGCAGAATCCAGAGACGTCACGTGACCGTTTTAAAAACTAATGATAAGGCAAAGAGGACTGATCTGTATCAAACAAAGATGTTGCTAAGTTTCCTATCATTTGTGCTTACAGAGTGCTTTGGCTCCGGGGCTAAATTCCCCCGTGAGAGTATCTTTTATATTAATCTTGTTGTGCTGGCCATTGAAGTATTTATACTTCGTGGACTTTGCATCCATATTGTTCAATTCTTTAGCGATTTCATGGCTTTGGACAGTTCTGACTGTCCCAAGGAATCTGTACTTCAAGTGGACGAAAGCGATCATACTGACTATGAAGAAGAAGATCATTCATATTGTGAAGATAGTTTAGATAGCGAAGACTATAATTCTGACAGTGAACAAGAAACAAGGCAATTGGATGCCATTCGAAATATCGAAAAACCAATTAAGGAAAATGAGATCTTCTCAAGGTTTGAGCAAGAGAATTTAATGAAAGATGAGATGATTAATGAATTAAAAAAGAAGCTAGAGTGGCTGACTGGAGAGGGACTGAAGAAAGAACAAAACATAAGAGACCTTGAACGCCTCAACCAGCAAAAGGACAAACAAATCTCTTCAGTGTCCGCAGAAATGCAAACACTCAGAAACGAAGTAACGGAAAGGACGAAAGATACCGAACTGCAAAGAAAGGAGATGGAGGACAAAGACCAAAAACTAATTATTTTGGAAAACACGGTCGTAGTTCTCGAGATGGAAAAGGACACTTTGCACCGAGAGCTACAGCAAAGGGAAAACGTCAGAACAGAAATGCAGACGAGACTAAACAAGCTGAATGAGGACTTGCAAAGAACGCGAGAAGAGAACGTAAGGAAGCAGAAGCACGTTGAAAGTCTGCAGCGGGAAAATGAGCTTAAGACCTCGAAGATTAACGCCTTACAAGACAACCTACAAGACCTTGCGACTGAGAAACAGATGGCCAAAGAAAATTTGGAACAGCTCGACCTCTGCAAAATAGAAATTGTTGAGAAAAAAGTGGAACTGGAAAAGCTTAGAGAACACAACTTGCAAAGAGACAGAGATATCCTCAGACTGGAAAACAAGTGTGCCCAGAAACAAAAGGACATCATGGATTTGTTAAAAGAATCTAAAATACTCTTAGCAGAAAAATGGAAGTCAAATGGAAAGATGAATGAACTGACAAGGAGGACAATTGAGCTTGAATTTGAAGTCGCCGAGGCGAAGGAGGAATTAGAAATCATGGAGTTTGAAAAGCTTGAGGCCATCTTGGAACAAGAAAGACTCCACGAAGAGACCTTGGCCAAGGATGCGAAGATCTCATCCTTGGAAACGAAAGTAAAAATTCTTAAAGGAGAAACGGCAACTGAAGAAATCAATGGTCATAATCTGATACTCGAGGAAAATGAACCGTCCAAAAGAGACAAGACTATGATTAAAATGGTGGCGCAAGAAAAACCTGTATCAGAGAAGAAAGATGGAAAGAAAAAGCCTTCGAATAAAACTCGATGTCTGAGGGAGCCCCAGATCAACTGTAAAGTCCTCTACAGACAAATGGACTCCATTGAGGAAGGACTTCGCCAAATCATGGCTTTGCAACGTCCTTCAACTGGGGCCAAGACACACCCAAAAGACCTGCCTACAACTCCATCAGATAAGACGCCCCTAAATAAAAATGAAGTGCACAAGAAAATGAGGAAGGAATCCGCAGCGAGGCTACGAAAACTAGAGCACGAATCTGAAATGGTTAAGAAGCTCTACAAGATAAACTCAGTCACCTAAACGCTGAGTAAAGAAGAATCTGGAGAGGGAAAACGAGTAAAATGCCTTGAAGATCTACTGATGTTGGGAACAGGAATGAGCTGAGCTTTGTGATGGAAATCAATCCTAGATATGGCCGAGGAAGCATCTCTGCGCGATGGAAAGACTACAGCGGCTGGTGAAAATGGCGGCAACTGCCTGAAGATTGGATTGTCGTGAACCCCTGCCATATGATACCCTCGGGAAAGGGGTATCAATGCCCAATCACATGCGTGGAAGGCAACCACTGGCGCGGCGTAAAAACCCGTAAGTTTCATGCCTACTTCATGTGTGAATTGGGTTATGCATTGCACATTGGACCCCATTCTTGCATATACCTCAGTGGCAACCTCTGGCGCGGCGTAAAAACCCGTAAGTTTAATGCCATTTATATATGCAAAATATGGGGTTTGCAATGCATATTGGATCAAATTCTTGCATATACTCTAGTGGCAACCACTGGCGCGGCGTAAAACCCCGTAAGTTTCATGCCTCTTATATATGCAAAAGTTTGGTCCCAGTATGGCAGGAGCACCAAGACATCCAAAAGGGCACCGTCAGAAGTCGCTGTATTCAGAGTTGCGATTTGGAGACTAAAAGCTTCCCGTCCATAGCGAAGGATGATTGGACTGCGGATTTCATAAGTCTGAGGATATCACCTATCTTGGCTAGCTGATGGAGCTGAGAATGGGGAAGGGTCCACCCCTGGTAAAAATAAACCCCCATTCGATGACGCTCTGTTGGCAATGATGCCCCAGGGGTGAGATCACTTGTGGTCGTCAAAGGCCCATATATATATATATATATATATATATATATATATATATATATATATATATATATATATATATATATATATATATATATATATATATATGTATATATATATATATATATATATATATATATATATATATATATATATATATATATATATATATATATATATATATATATATATATATATATATATATATATGTGTGTGTGTGTGTGTGAGTGTGTGTGTGTGTGTGAGTGTTTGTGTGTGTGTGCGTGTGTGAAGATAAAAAGGTCCATAAAACACTATTTGAACGTTGCAACCATATATTTCAAGTACTTCCTTCTGTGACCCTGTTCACTGGTAAAATATGGACAGATGAAATGTTACAAGGGTGTACATACGCCTACATATATTTTGCACATTCTTTCTTTGTCGGGACCAATTGGGAAGTAAGGGGTTTGATGTAATCCATTTGATGCAGAGTAATCTGTTATCCTATATATTGTTTTCCCCGACTGGCGACCCTATTCAATTAATTAACTGCCTGTCTTTGAGGTTAACTTTTAGCTTTCATTGACAAGTTACGTGTGTCATTGGCGACACAGGGTCCCATAAATTACACTAATTCATTCGGAAAATCATCAGCCAACCCCCACACGTAACAATATATATATATATATATATATATATATATATATATATATATGTGTGTGTGTGTGAGTATATATATGCGTGTGTGTGTGTGTCTGTGTGTGTATGAGCGTGTGTATGTGCGTGTGTGTGTATGAAGATTGGTTGCAGGGTCTTCAGATAGTCCCTGGGGACTCCATAGGAATTCCCCCTCTTCTAAGATATACGAGTATATATATATATATATATATATATATATATATATATATAGTATATGATTAGAAAGAGGGGTGAAGAACTATTGCAATTATCACCAAACACTGGACATGACCAACTCTCCAGGGAATCGCCAAGAATTCCTGATGACTGAAGCAGCTTCCTAGCAGCCAAAAATGGCTCCGGAATCCAGACACATCAATTGTTGTGCCCGGGGATCAGCAAGCATTCCTGAAGACGGGATCGTCGGCTCCGGCTAAGACTGGAATGACTCCGGAATCCCAGCAGAATCCAGAGACGTCGCGTGACCGTTTTAAAAACTAATGATAAGGCAACGAGGACTGATCTGTATCAAACAAAGATGTTGCTAAGTTTCCTATCATTTGTGCTTACAGAGTGCTTTGGCTCCGGGGCTAAATTCCCCCGTGAGAGTATCTTTTATATTAATCTTGTTGTGCTGGCCATTGAAGTATTTATACTTCGTGGACTTTGCATCCATATTGTTCAATTCTTTAGCGATTTCATGGCTTTGGACAGTTCTGACTGCCCCAAGGAATCTGTACTTCAAGTGGACGAAAGCGATCATACTGACTATGAAGAAGAAGATCATTCATATTGTGAAGATAGTTTAGATAGCGAAGACTATAATTCTGACAGTGAACAAGAAACAACGCAATTGGATGCCATTCGAAATATCGAAAAACCAATTAAGGAAAATGAGATCTTCTCAAGGTTTGAGCAAGAGAATTTAATGAAAGATGAGATGATTAATGAATTAAAAACGAAGCTAGAGTGGCTGACTGAAGAGGGACTGAAGAAAGAACAAAACATAAGAGACCTTGAACGCCTCAACCAGCAAAAGGACAAACAAATCTCTTCAGTGTCCGCAGAAATGCAAACACTCAGAAACGAAGTAACGGAGAGGACGAAAGATACCGAACTGCAAAGAAAGGAGATGGAGGACAAAGACCAAAAACTAATTATTTTGGAAAACACGGTCGTAGTTCTCGAGATGGAAAAGGACACTTTGCACCGAGAGCTACAGCAAAGGGAAAACGTCAGAAACGAAATGCAAACGAGACTAAACAAGCTGAATGAGGACTTGCAAAGAACGCGAGAAGAGAACGTAAGGAAGCAGAAGCACGTTGAAAGTCTGCAGCGGGAAAATGAGCTTAAGACCTCGAAGATTAACGCCTTACAAGACAACCTACAAGACCTTGCGACTGAGAAACAGATGGCCAAAGAAAATTTGGAACAGCTCGACCTCTGCAAAATAGAAATTGTTGAGAAAAAAGTGGAACTGGAAAAGCTTAGAGAACACAACTTGCAAAGAGACAGAGATATCCTCAGACTGGAAAACAAGTGTGCCCAGAAACAAAAGGACATCATGGATTTGTTAAAAGAATCTAAAATACTCTTAGCAGAAAAATGGAAGTCAAATGGAAAGATGAATGAACTGACAAGGAGGACAATTGAGCTTGAATTTGAAGTCGCCGAGGCGAAGGAGGAATTAGAAATCATGGAGTTTGAAAAGCTTGAGGCCATCTTGGAACAAGAAAGACTCCACGAAGAGACCTTGGCCAAGGATGCGAAGATCTCATCCTTGGAAACGAAAGTAAAAATTCTTAAAGGAGAAACGGCAACTGAAGAAATCAATGGTCATAATCTGATACTCGAGGAAAATGAACCGTCCAAAAGAGACAAGACTATGATTAAAATGGTGGCGCAAGAAAAACCTGTATCAGAGAAGAAAGATGGAAAGAAAAAGCCTTCGAATAAAACTCGATGTCTGAGGGAGCCCCAGATCAACTGTAAAGTCCTCTACAGACAAATGGACTCCATTGAGGAAGGACTTCGCCAAATCATGGCTTTGCAACGTCCTTCAACTGGGGCCAAGACACACCCAAAAGACCTGCCTACAACTCCATCAGATAAGACGCCCCTAAATAAAAATGAAGTGCACAAGAAAATGAGGAAGGAATCCGCAGCAAGGCTACGAAAACTAGAGCACGAATCTGAAATGGTTAAGAAGCTCTACAAGATAAACTCAGTCACCTAAACGCTGAGTAAAGAAGAATCTGGAGAGGGAAAACGAGTAAAATGCCTTGAATATCTACTGATGTTGGGAACAGGAATGAGCTGAGCTTTGTGATGGAAATCAATCCTAGATATGGCCGAGGAAGCATCTCTGCGCGATGGAAAGACTACAGCGGCTGGTGAAAATGGCGGCAACTGCCTGAAGATTGGATTGTCGTGAACCCCTGCCATATGATACCCTCGGGAAAGGGGTATCAATGCCCAATCACATGCGTGGAAGGCAACCACTGGCGCGGCGTAAAAACCCGTAAGTTTCATGCCTACTTCATGTGTGAATTGGGTTATGCATTGCACATTGGACCCCATTCTTGCATATACCTCAGTGGCAACCTCTGGCGCGGCGTAAAAACCCGTAAGTTTAATGCCATTTATATATGCAAAATATGGGGTTTGCAATGCATATTGGATCAAATTCTTGCATATACTCTAGTGGCAACCACTGGCGCGGCGTAAAACCCCGTAAGTTTCATGCCTCTTATATATGCAAAAGTTTGGTCCCAGTATGGCAGGAGCACCAAGACATCCAAAAGGGCACCGTCAGAAGTCGCTGTATTCAGAGTTGCGATTTGGAGACTAAAAGCTTCCCGTCCATAGCGAAGGATGATTGGACTGCGGATTTCATAAGTCTGAGGATATCACCTATCTTGGCTAGCTGATGGAGCTGAGAATGGGGAAGGGTCCACCCCTGGTAAAAATAAACCCCCATTCGATGACGCTCTGTTGGCAATGATGCCCCAGGGGTGAGATCACTTGTGGTCGTCAAAGGCCCATATATATATATATATATATATATATATATATATATATATATATATATATATATATATATATATATATATATATATATATATATATAAATAGTATATACATATATATACATACGTATGTATATATATAAATGTGTGCGTGTATGTGTATGTATATAGGGCTAAGTCCCATTTCTTTCTATTTTAAAGCTTTTTACGATACTTAGAGAGAATTGCCAAAAAAGTACTACAGCAAGAAATTAATTTTGACTTATTTGGAATGGAATTATTACCCTATAAAGGCGGATAAAACTATGAAAATATCTAATGAATCAATCCGTATAGGTCTAGCATCGCTAGGCTAACGTGTTTTTCCTCAGTGCTATTATTCTTAAAGGCCATTTTTTCTTAGCATCATGATTCGATTACTGTTAACACAAAGGAATTGTTTTTATATATTCGAAATCAATTTGTAATTAGGATAATGTTTAAATGATGTAGCAACTTCGGTGATTAGATACCTTCACTTATAAGATGTAAAACTTACACAGGCGTTCCGGAAGTTAATGTTTATTGAAATTTAAATATTTATTTTTTTTAAGTAACACTTGGCAACTAAATCATAACGCCAACAGCCTTATTCTTAACATGGTTATGACGTCATTAAACACACACACACATAATATATATATATATATATATATATATATATATATATATATATATATATATATATATATATATGTGTGTGTGTGTGTGTGTGTGTGTGTGTGTGTGTGTGTGTGTGTGTGTGTGTGTGTGTGTATACATGTACTGTGCTTAGTTGTCTTAATCCGCTCTCTGTCAAAACACTGAGCTCCTTCAATTAATCCTAAAATTCCTTTTTAGACCAACAAAAGTATCCTCGATCTTTTATTCGAAATTTATCTCAAACCAAAAATTCACCAGAAGAAAATTCGGGAAGGCGAGAGTATATAATAACGAGAATGACCCCCCGAAAACATATTCCCATCAGCCATGGATTGTTTCAACTCGAAGAAGGTCTGGCTCTTCCTGGCCATCGCCTCAGGCATTCTGGGAGCCTTCTGGATCCAGACATTCTGGAACTTCAGCTCCGACGATGCTCATCTTGTAAACCTCGCTGGAACGACCTCAGCCGCTCCGGAGAACGGAAAGAACACTGCTGGAATGGCGACTTTATTCTTCCTGCTCGCCCAGTCCCTGGAAAAGACGGAAAGGGAGATGAAAGCGGCGGTGAAATCGCTGTGCGACGCCATAACGCTGGAGAGGGAAGAGTGGGTCCAACGGAGCAGAGGGATTCTCGACCTCAAAACACGGTTCCGGGAGACGATGGAGGACGTCGAGGAATGGAGGACTAGCAGACGACAGGAAGAAGAAGAAGAAGAAGACGAAGAAGAAGAAGAAGAAGAAGAAGAAGAAGAAGAA
Organism: Macrobrachium rosenbergii; assembly: GCA_039081455.1. Classification (NCBI taxonomy): domain Eukaryota; kingdom Metazoa; phylum Arthropoda; class Malacostraca; order Decapoda; family Palaemonidae; genus Macrobrachium; species Macrobrachium rosenbergii. The sequence goes on from JANJGK010000033.1 coordinate 34,853,996, forward strand.
GAAGAAGAAGAGGGAGAGGAGAATGACGAAGGATTTCTCCCCCGCTGCAAGCACGAGAAGGACCAACAGACCCTGCTGGACAGGATTCAAGAGCTCGAGGAAGAGAATGAGCGGCTGGAGGGGGACGTGCGGGCCAAGGACTTCGCCAAGGATCACCTGGAGGAGCAGATCCTCAAGATGAAAGAGGACAACAAAGACCTGACGACCAGGGCGGACGAACTGACGGAGACGAACGACGATCTGAAAGCGGAGGTCGTGGACTTGAACGTGCAGCTGGCGAAGATCACCTGCCAGTTGCAACAGCAGGAGTACCTCGCCCACCAGCTGCAGGAGGAGAAGGACCTCTTGGATCGAGAGAAGCAGCGGCTGGAGGAGCAGAACAGGGAACAGAGCGACGCCGTCAACCGGTTCCAGACGGAGGAGGTCGAGCGGAAGGAGCAAATACGCGACCTCGAGAAGAGAGTCGGGGAGTTGAAGGAAGAGGTCGGAGTCCTCCAGGGCGACCTCGAAGGCAAAGAGCACCTGGCCAACCTAAACAAGGAGGAGTTTCGGGAGGAACAGCGCAAACTCAACGAGATGACCAAGAAGTGTCTGGACGTGGAGGCCGAGAAAGGCAAGCTGGAACTCGAGTGGGAACAGCTGAAATACGACTGCCGGCATCTGCGCCGGGAGTTGGACCAAGCGGAGAAGGACAGGGACATTCTGGAAAGTCGAGTGAAAACGCTGGAACGCCAGCTGATGGTCATCGTCAGATGGCGAGACGAGGTCGGAGCCGGGGTCGAAAGGACGGACAGGAAACTGGGGAGGGAACCCTGCTTTTCTTAATTTTTCGTTTAACTTGACACTCTGGAAAGTTTTTTATTTTTTGTTGTTCTGATGTCGTTTCATTTTGTAAATATTTTAGGGAAAATAAACTTTAATATTATGAAGCTATATTTTTTTGTTTCATTACCAACAGTGGTTTACTTATTAAGGTATGACTACCAGAAGCTCTTCTTATGCACAGAGTCATTTTTATTATATTTTATCATATATCTATGACATTGCATTCTTTCTTTCATCCTTTATTTGTATTCTTTCTCTCTCTCTCTCTCTCTCTCTCTCTCTCTCTCTCTCTCTCTCTCTCTCTCTCTCTCTCTCTCTCTCTCTCTCTTATTGCTCAAGTTTAGATAGGACACCAACGAAATATTATTGTTGAGAATTATACTGACTTGGTTATAGCAATGAAAAACGAACAATATTTTGAAATCCCAAAAATCTGTTAATTATTCACTGCTACCTTTAAACGTGACATGTGTCAGTGGTTTTGTTCTTGACTATCTCAATTTTTAAAGTAATTCCAAGAAAATAATTGTGTGTGTGTATGTGTGTATATATATGTGTGTGTGTTTGTGTGCGTGTATATATATATATATATATATATATATATATATATATATATATATATATATATATATATATATATATATATATATATATATATATATATATATACACAGTATATATATATGTGTGTGTGTGTGTTTGTGTGCGTGTGTGTGTGTATAAATATATATATATATATATATATATATATATATATATATATATATATATATATATATATATATATATATATATATATATATATATAAATTTCTGACTCGCATCAGGATCCAACACAGGTCTTTCAATTGTTCTCTTGAAATTACTTCAAAACTTGAGATAGTCAAGTAAAAATCCACTGACACATGTCAAGTTTAAAGGTAGTACTAAATAAATAACAGAATTTTTCTATTAATTGATTCTTAAATAATAGCAGCTGACTTGTAAACATTTTATTGAATTAAAATGTCCCCTGTTGTGTCTTAAATTTATTTGGTATTTCACAACATTGTTTATTTTTCGTTTCTATAACCAAGTCAGTATAATTCTCAACAATAATATTTCGTTGGTGTCCTATCTAAACCTGATCAATAAGAGAGAGAGAGAGAGAGAGAGAGAGAGAGAGAGAGAGAGAGAGAGAGAGAGAGAGAGAGAGAATACAAATAAAGGATGAAAGAAGGAACGCAATCAAACAGATATATGATAAAATATAGTAAAAATGATTTTGCGCATAGAAAGAGCTTGTGGTATTATGTATAAATCAATGTACATGAATAGCATGTATGAATCAATAATTATTAAGAGTATGTATGAACCAATATATGTGGCCAATATGTATGAACCAATATATGTGGCCAATATGTATGAATCTATATGTGTGAATCAATATGTGTGAATCAATGTAAGAATCAATATGTGTAAATATTATGAATGAATCAATATGTATGAAGAGTATGTATGAATTATTTGTATGAATATTAGCTATGTATGAATCAATGTATGAACAGTATGTCTAAATCAATATGTATGAACAGTATGTACGAATCATTATGTATGAACATTATGTATGAATCAAAATGTATGAACAGTATGAATTGATATGTGTGAACAGTATGTATGAATCGATATGCGTGAATATTATGTATGAATCAATATGTATGAATAGTATGTATGAATCAATATTTATTAACGTTATGTATGAATCAATATGTATGAACAATATGCATGACCTAAGTTTCCATATTTGCAATGAGTGATCAGTTTAAGTTACTTAAACATTTGTAGCTTTCAACAAACTTAGTCGTTGTGAATTGTGGTCTATTTATAATTCAGTGGTTCTTAACCTGGGGATGCGCGCCCCAATAGGGGGCGGGGGGGGGGGATCAGCAATTTCCATGGGAGAGACGAGCCCTGGGGAAAAAATAAAAAATTCTTTAATTATATTCGTTACTCTATTGACAAGAGTGAGGAACCAATATTCAGAAGTTTATGAAAAGATGCGACAGTATCATAGCCTTGTAACGCTAGTTACCTATAGTCTACTACTGAGGGTTAGACTCGTTGGGCTTACCATGTTTTGTAATTGTTTGCCTCTCTCCCTATCCCTCGGAACCCCTTCTCTTTCTCTTTTTTTTATTTTCCTTTAAATCTAGGAGGGAATTTTACCCATCGATGCAAGGGAGGGGGGCGTGGGGGGAAGGACCAAGTCTTAGAGGGGGCGTGGTCATAAAAAGGTTAAGAATCACTGATTCACATTGAAGCTGGTATTGTTACAACCTCGTTGTCGTATATCAATTGAAGATTGTAGCTGTTCTATAATCTGCTCACAACCGCTGTCTAGTCTGTGAAATAATGACTTGTAAGGTTCATAGGAATTTCCCTAAAACTCCCCGTAATGGGGTACTACCGTCAGTGCACCTCACGCAGCGCACTGTAGGCATTACTTAAGGTTCGTTGCAGCGTCCCTTCGACCCCTAGCTGCGACCCCTTCCATTCCTTTTACTGTAACTCCATTCATATTCCCTTTCTTCCATCTTGCTATCCACCTTCTCCTAAAAAATGTTTCATAGTGCAACTGCTTTGAGGTTTTCCTCCTGTTACACCTATTAGATCTTTTTACTCTCAGTTCCCCTCTCAGAGCTGAATGACCTCATTATATAGGTCCCAGCGCTTGGTCTTTGGCCTAAATTCTGTACTCAACTCAATCCTATAACAGTATAGAAGCAGCGTCCGATTAAGACTGAAGAAATCAGTCTTAATCAGCCTTAATTTTGTTTTGCTTAGTGTATATTCCAGACTTTATGAAGAAATGTGTTACAGCAACATTTAATCATGTTGTTTTATCAAAATTCCAGACTGTTTTAAGAAATGTTGCAGTCAGATTCAGCCAAATTAAACTCTGATTCTTTTCATATTGTTTTGTAAAATTAATATCTGTCAAGTTTTTGTAACTCAGGAACAATTTAACTCTAACAACCTTTATTTCCAAGCCGAGTTTATTGTTATTTATTGATAACCAACTGATTTTTTGGTATCAACCATACCACTAGTTTTGTAGCTTCTCCTAACTTCCTAACCTTTTGACCTCAGACCAGGTCCCAAAAAGTCCCCGGGCCTGAGAGAGACACGATGACGTCATCAGTAAACAAGAAGCTTATTTTTTTCCGAAATTCGTAAACAAAAAAACTTCAGCCATTGTCGAAAAAAATGTCACATTTTGATTTACATACATCACTCCAAATTAACTTTTAAGTTCTTTGACATTAACGCCTGTCAGTCAGACCCATGGATTTGTTTTTCATTGATTCATGTCTGTAGACGGGAGGTTTTAATTAGTGATTAGGAAGGTTGGTCAGTTGTCAGACACTGAAAATGTTGTAGAGGGAATTTGATTTATATATATGTATGTATATGTGTATATATATATCTATATAAATACATATATATATATATATATATATATATATATATATATATATATATATATATATATATATATATATATATATATATATATAATATACATGTATATATAATATATATATATAATGTGTATATAATATATACATACATATATACATATGTATGTATACATACACATACCTCCATTCACACCTGCAACCAACTCACCTAAACATGAATACAGCCACAAAATTATATTACCTTTCGTCTACAGCAGACCACCTTAAAAGAAAAAAGTCGTTCTCAATAAACAATTCAGCACCTGACTATTTAATGGCTATCGACTCCTAAGTAGGGGAGTAAAGAAGACGAAGAAGAAGAAGAAGAAGAAGAAGAACGGTGGGAGGAGAGGGGAGGGGGTGGGGTGGGCCAACTAACGAATCTACCTTTTCGGTGAGGACCCAAGAGGCGTCTCATTCTGGTCCACTTCCCGCCGGAGGAAGGAGAGCGTCCTTGGAGCGTTGGTCTAATGCACTGGAGCATTGAAGACTGAAGAAGGTTGGTTGCAAGTCTCTGTCTGTCTGTCTGTCTGTCTGTCTGTCTGTCTGTCTCTCTCTCTCTCTCTCTTTATATATATATATATATATATATATATATATATATATATATATATATATATATATATATATATATATATATATCCAGTTTTCATTTAGTCAAAAGTTTTAGAAATTGTCTTTTATAGTTTTATTTTCTTTACGAGAAAGAAACTTCATGATTTTTATAAAAAAAAAATAAAGAAATACTACTAATTCTGAATGGTCACAGTCATAAACAGCCAATCATGATTAACTTCAGTGATATCAGCTGTCAATATCTACAGTCATCTTCAAAAAACAGGCTACAATTGTGTACATTTTCGAATGAAATCAGTTTTAATCATTTTTGTCAAATTATCGATTGAAAGCTTTCCGCTTTGACTTTCTGCTTATTTCTGAGAGAATAGGATAGAGATTCAATAAAACTTTCTGTCTTTTCAGGAACTTGTTCCCTGCTGTCGAAAAATGAAGTTATTTTTCAAGTTCTGTTCACGTAAGTATTCTAAGAAGAAAGAATAGATAAATATATAAAAACAGTTAGAAAACAGACAGTTTAATTCTATAATAGACTGATAATTTGTTATGACTGTTAATTTTAAGTGGGTGAATATGTGCAATATTAGTATGTTTTTGTGTCATTTAAAACTTTAGTTTTATATATCAGAATATACAGTAATATGATAAATTTTCATGCTTGTTCTATCGTTTTTACAATTTTTCACAATATATGAACATATCTATAACAGCACATGTAAATTACAGTTATAGGCCCATTCATATGTTATGAAAAGATACAAAAATATGGAAATAAACAATCATATGAACTTGTTAATAAGAGAAAAAAATTTATTACTATATGATTTGATATATAAACCAACAGAGTTTTCATTTCAAATATGATAATCACATCCAGTAGGTACTTTTCTAAGTTCGTCCATAGGCCTAGTAAAACTACAGTTACCAGTAACATAATTATAATCTACAACCCTCAGCTCTGCTCATCGTGAGCCTAACTGTAGGCCTAACGGCATCTCTGGCGAGCCACGTCTTCACTGGGCATGTTCAGGACGAAAGGTACCTTGGATCTTTAGCTGTTTACTTAGCCTAGAAGAATTTCCACAAAAGCAACTGCTACAAAAAACGATGGATCTTTCCTAGATAGTGTCCCCAAAGGGTTTTAACCCGGTAAGCATCCACCTCCACCGTTGGGGATGACAGTAAAAACATAAACAAAAGACTGTAAATATCATAAAATGACCCCCAAAAAATATTAGTCCTAGATAACGACCCCCTAAAACCCCTGGAGGCCACTATCTAGGAAAGATCCCAAATGATGATGAGCTCATAATGATGCTTCTGATGGTAATGAGTTGCTGATGTTATAAATTTCAAGTGCAAAAAAGTGTCTAAGTGTCCCTTTTCTGAACCATGGTTTCAGCAACCTGCTGACAAGCGATGTCCAGAGTCTCCTGATTTCTCTGTCAGAGATGAAATCTCTCAGTCTGCAGCTCCTCTATGACGCGACGTACGAAGGTAAAGTCTCTGCTCGGTTCTCGAAGCTTTATCGAATAACCCGTTGTCAAATTTAGTACCAGATGAACCGGGTGGATTTTCCTGAGATGCAACCGAGTACCGGGTTATTATGTTTCCCACACCCAAATTAAGTAGATAGAACTAATATGATCGAACATATCTTAAAAACCAACCATAGAATTTTCTTGAAACTAATCTCATTATGTTTCCCCACACCCAAGTTAATTTTATAGATACTAATCTAACCTAACCTAACCTAACCTCACCTAACCTAACCTAGGTGCATGGCAAAAAAAAACCGGGTCTGGTGCAATCTCAGGAATTTGCGACACGGGCAACTAATTTTAATATATCCTGAATATTGTCTTTCTAGATGGATGGCCTCGATATTTCAGTATCCTTGACATTCCTAGTACCATATGGTTCAGATCTCTAATTTTGGTATTTTTTAAAACACTGACTCTCTCTTTGGCCTTCTACAATATTTTAAGTTCACTACAGACAGCATTGCTCCCAGAATGATAGCTTTCACTTCATAAGTCAAGTTAATTTGATTTACACCACTTTCAAGAGATATTTCCAATCATCAGAAAACACTCTTAATGAATTCTGAAACCGTGCGTGCTACTCGTTTACTCAAAGCTTCAACTTTTATATTCCGTCTGGTACAGTACCACGATGTCAGATTACCTAATACCAGAATTTTTTTTGTTCCCTCTGCTACAAGACTGGGAGTCTTTATTATAGTTTTGTAGATGCTGATGATGATAGTATAAGTGAGGATGAAATAATATTTGAAGGCGCCATTATTATTATTATTATTATTATTATTATTATTATTATTATTATTATTATTATTATTATTATTATTATTATTATTATTGTTAAGTAACAAGCCTTTCAGAAAATTCTGTTCCTGTCCTTCCTCAAGAAAAAAGTCTTAAAGCATCAATATTATTATTATTATTATTATTATTATTATTATTATTATTATTATTATTATTATTATTATTATTATTATTATTATAGGCCTTTCAGAAAACGTTGGCTTTTTTCTTCTCTCGAAAATAAAATATCTCTTAAAATTTAAATATTATTATTATTATTATTATTATTATTATTATTATTATTATTATTATTATTATTATTATTATTATTATTATTATTATTATTATAGACCTTTCAGAAAATCTTGATTTTTTCCTATCTCGAAAATAAAATAGCTCTTAAAATTTAAATATTATTATTATTATTATTATTATTATTATTATTATTATTATTATTATTATTATTATTATTATTATTATTATTATTATTATTATTATAAACCTCTCAGAAAATCTTGATTTTTTCCTCTCTCGAAAAGAAAATATCTCAAAATTCAAATATTATTATTATTATTATTATTATTATTATTATTATTATTATTATTATTATTATTATTATTCCCCAACCCAGATACCATCAGCGTAGGAACCTTATCGAAACACTTATCCTCCCAACCCTCCGCCCTGATACTGCACTTCTACAACGGTTCCAGAGCGATCCTGGAAAGGATATTAGGATCCGGAAAAGATAGGACTCTGCTCCTTGCCCTCTGCTCTCCAGGGAACCTATTCGATATCTTTGATAATGTGAGTGATTGTAGGTTATAGTTTGGTTGTTAATTTGGTGTTCTTTCTTGCGGTCAGCGAGGGCCATTGTACTGATGAAGTGTAGGTTTTAATTTCAATATTGTGGTGTATATATATATATATATATATATATATATATATATATATATATATATATATATATATATATATATATATATATAAGCGTTAAGCTACAAATGTCGTTTAATATCCAATTCGCTCTACCAGGGAAATAATATATTTTCCTATATGTTAACCGAAGGGCAATTAGCTTAATGCTTGTATATGAATCTCGGTGATGTGATAAAATTCGTTTATATATATATATATATATATATATATATATATATATATATATATATATATATATATATATATATATATATATATGTATATATATATATATATATGTATATATATATATATATATATATATGAGTGTGTGTGCGTAGGTATATATGTATGTATAATTAAAATAACAAAACTTTGGTTAAATTGCTGCTGTTTTTCTGTATAGCGATTAAACAAAATCTCTCTTCAGATTCTCATAATATCCACTTGAACAAATACGGTTAAGAAAAGTAACTTCAAGTATAATATTAATCCCATGAAATATTAATATTCTCTTATAATAATTTTCGTTCTTTCTTCGCAGATTCGCAAACGACCTCTCAACAGCCACAAGATCAAATGGCTTTTAGTGCTACAGGGATCTAAGTCCCAGGCAGACGTCATTTTGAGACTCCAAGCCAACATCTATGAGGGAACCAAGGTCATCCTCTTGACGAAGATAAACAGAGATCACTTCAATTTCTACGCCACTCGTCCCGACGTCTCTGGACTGACACGGTTTGTAGGGCCTTAGAAAGCTGTAGAAATGTTCCTCATGGGGGAATATCACTCAGGGTTCTTTGTGGAGTTCCTTAGACCCCTAGCTGCAACCCCTTTCATTTCTTTGACTGTACGTCCCTCCATATTCTTTTTTTTTTATTGCCAAGAAAACTGTAGAAATGTTCCCCATAGGGGAATATTACTCAAGGTTCTTTGTGTGTGGCGTTCCTTAGGGCCCTAGCTGCAACCCATTTCATTTCCTTGACTGTACGTCCCTCCATATTCGCTTTCATATTGATAAGAAAGCAGCAGAAATGTTCCCCATAAGGGAATATTACTCAAGGTTCTTTGTGGCGTTCCTTAGGCCCCTAGCTACAACCCCTTTCATTTTTTTTTTTTACTATACGTCCCTTCATATTCTCTTTCTTCCATATTGCTAAGAAAACTGTAGAAAAGTTCCCCATAGGGGAATATCACTTAAGGCATTACTTGAGGTTCTTTGAGGAGTCCCTTCGGCGCCTAGCTGCGACCCCTTACATTTCTTTGACTGTGCCTAAGTTCGTAATGTCTCTCCTCCATCCTACTTTCCTTTACCCTCTCCTAACAGTTGTTTTCATAGTGCAACTGCGAAGTTTTCCTCCTGTTAAGGTGAAAGTTGTATTTAAAATTCACCCGAATATCAAGGTCAAGAAATTTACAAAAGTGAGAGAAAGTATTTCATTCTTATTTGATATGATGAAAAAAGTAATATTATCTGTTCATTTTTGAGAACCTTTCTATTCAATTCTGTCTTATCTCAGTTCCTTTCCTTCATATCCTCTTCCTTTCTTTATTTTCCCTTTTCTATTTAACCAAATTCACTCGGTGAATCACCAAGGGAAAATGTAAAATTAAATAACTTTTATTAAACAATGTACATTTTATAAAAAAAGAATAAATAATAAGGAAATCACGAATGCTTTGTCACTAACTTCTCAAATACAAGATTTACTTTTATATAATTTTGTTACTGGTATCATTTTCATAGCATTAACCGTAGCAAAGATAAAATGATAAGCATAGCTGTGAGTTAAAACAATACTCCAACAGTAGATTACTTTATATTACAGAAATAATATAAATATAAAAGTGTAGAATTGTTTCAAACTCTCCAGATTACACGTAACCTAATTTTGAATATCAAGGTAAATATTGGTGACATATGAATACGGATTATCTTCTGAATAATAATAATAATAATAATAATAATAATAATAATAATAATAATAATAATAATAATAATAATAATAATAATAATAATAATAATAATAATAATAAGGGAGAAACAAATCCACAATTAATGTACTTATATTTAAAGATGAATCTGTACAGATTCCTGAAAGCTATCTATACAGATCTATCTTTAAATATATGTACATATAAATAACTGTGGATTTGTTTCTCCATTTGAAGACTCATGTTACCATGAGTATTTTAATAATAATAATAATAATAATAATAATAATAATAATAATAATAATAATAATAATAATAATAATAATAATAATATCACTGAACCTATATATAATTAAAGTAACAGAAGAATCGTAATAATAATAATAATATAATAATAATAATAATAATAATAATAATAATAATAATAATAATAATAATAATAATAATAATAATAATAATAATATCACTGAACCTATATATAATCAAAGTACCTGAAGAATCGTAATAATAATAATAATAATAATAATAATAATAATAATAATAATAATAATAATAATAATAATAATAATAATAATAATAATAATAATAGTAATAATATCACTGAACCTATATAATTAAAAAACTGAATACTGGTATTATTTTCATTTTATTTTCCATTTTAAAATTATTTCAATTTCCAGTTGATATTTTTTTCATGCTTTTACAATTTAAAATTAAAATTCAATTTCCAGTTTCGACTACAGAGGGAGATGGACCTCCAAAAACGATATTAACAAAAAGCTGTTGATAAATTTAACGACAGCAGACGATAAGTATCTCTACACTAACATGAAAGGAAGGAAGCTTGCAGTGTCCGCTATCGAATCCTGGCCCTTCCTAGGACTTCCCAAAGCGTCCTTCAACGGGACCCTCCTCCCTCCTACGGGGATGGAGGCTAGGATCCTGGACGCCCTTGGATTGGCTCTCAATTTTACGTAAGTTAATTTCTTATCTGTTTTATTTTATGGCGTTGCTTAGCCGTTTTTATTAATTGGAAAAATTGGCTTTGAAGATATTTTGAAATAATGTATATTTTTTCTTAAATTTAGAGAGTCAGTTTTTGTTTATTCGGATAAAAGCTGAAAGCTGCGATGTCTTGTGAAAAAAATTGGCCCTCAATTCCACGTGAAGTTAATTTTTCATCTACTTTATTTTATGGCGTTGCTTAGCCGTTTTTATTCATTAGAATATTTGTCTTTGAAGACTTTGAAATGCTGTATATTTTTGCTATTTATTGACAGTTTTTGTTAAATGGGATAGAAGCTAAAAGCTGCAACGTCTTGTGAAAAAAAGATTGGCTCTCAGTTCCACGTAAAGTTAATTCTTTATCTGTTTTATTTTATGGCGTTGTTCAGTCGTTTTTATAAATTAGAAAAATTGGCTTTGAAGATTTTTTGAAATGCTGTGTATTTTTGTTGTTTAGTGACAGTTTTTGTTAAATGGGATAGAAGCTAAAAGCTGCAATGGCTTATGAAATAAATCTGTACTTCAAAGATTTGAAGGTATCACTTTCAAGTATGGGAATTCATATAAGTAATTAGTATTCAGTTTTTCTTAATTATTTATTTTTATGTTTTCATCATTTGAAAGTGTCTTTGCTGACCTTAAGAATATGTACAAATTAAAATTCATTCTTTTCCTATTACACACTTGTCAGCAACCTCAATATATATGTATACATATACATATACATATGTAAACATATAAATTTTCTCCTAACAGATACGAAATAGTAGTACCAGAAGATAAGAAATGGGGTAATCCACAACCGGATGGAACAGTGACGGGACTCATGGGAATGATAGCCAGGGGCGAAGCACACCTGGCTTTCCCAGTAATTACAGGTAAGATGCCTAACCCTTTGTATATATATATACATATACTTACTTATATTTCTATTCATATCAAACCAGTAACCATCTCCCATCGGTCCTCGTTTCTGTAATGATGTTCCAACGCCAATCTTCCCAAACCAGACATGAGGGCAAAGCTGATTGATTACAGTTTGCCCTTCTACCGGGAACCTCTGGCTATATTCTCGAGAGCAGCCCACGAGAAGAATAGAGCTATGGCCATATTCTCTCCTTTTACCACGTTGGTAAGTGTTCGTTATTATTCTTATTTTTGAAGAATTTCGTTTCAAGAATGTTTATGTCGACTTCTCGAAGCAGTATGTATATATATATATATATATATATATATATATATATATATATATATATATATATATATATATATATATATATATATATATATATATATATATATATATATGTGTGTGTGTGTGTGTGCGTGTGTGTGTGTGTGTGTGCGTGTGTGTGAGTGCAGGTATTTTACTGTACGTGTAATCTAACCTTTTTAATAAAAAACAAATGCTGAAACCAACTGCAAATCCTAACTTATCCTAACAAAAATTCCTCTATCCATCCAGGTATGGATAAGCCTAATCATCTCCACGCTAGCGACCGGTCCAATCCTATATATCCTGTCAACCGTAATCCAATCCTACGCCGAGGAAATCGAAAAGTGGGGCCTCCAGCAATACTCCTTCGCCATCTACCGGATGTTGGTCATCCAGACCGACAACCACGATTTTCGACACTGGCCCCAGAGGCTCCTTACTTTCTCCTGGTCCCTATTCTGCCTCGTCGTCGCAGGTAAAATTCGCCGAGTTTTTGCATTGTGCGAAATGAATGTTAATTCGTTTATGGAACCTTTTTTTTTTACTAAGCTAGACCTAAAAACCCTAGACCTAATCATAAGTTGCGTTGTGCTCAAATCCCTAGATCTGATTCCAAGTTTCGTTACCCACACCAAAATCCCTAGACCTAATCCCAAGGTTCTTTAATCTCGCTAAAACCTCTTAGACCTAATGCCAAGGTTCTTTAACCAAGCTAAAACCCCCTAGACCTAATCCCAAGTTTCGTTGCGCGCTCTAGAAACCTTAGACCTAATCTCAAGCTTCGTTACGCACTCTAAAATCCCTTGACCTAATCCCAAGTATCGTTATGGGCCCTAAGAACCCTAGACCAAATCCCAAGTTTCGTTGTGCGCTCTAGAAACCCTAGACCTAATCCCAAGTTTCGTTGCGCGCTCTAGAAACCTTAGACCAAATCCCAAGTTTCGTTGTGCGCTCTAGAGACCTCTAGACCAAATTCCAAGTATCGTTGTGCGCTCTGGAAACCCTAGACCTAATCCCAAGCTTTGTTACGCACTCTAAAATCCCTAGACCTAATCCCAAGTGTCGTTAATCACGCTCAAATCCCTAGACCTAATCCCAAGTTTTGTTACACATGCTAAACAACCCTATAGTGCTTCATCTAATCCTGCTAATCCTCTCCGCCAATCAGCTCTGTATTCCGGGACCCTCACCGCCGTGTTAGCCATTCCAGCCTACGAGACGCCGATCGATTCCTTGGAGGATTTACCGAGGGCTGTCGAGGAAGGATTTACTCTGGGCGTTATGGAGGATTCCAGCAACGAGCTCCTGTTTCGGGTAAGGATTTAAATAGATGAATCATGTGTCTGTTAGTAAATAGGATATTCATGGACTAACTATAAGTATTTTTTACCTTTTTAAGCCCTGAATGGATGAAAGTGCCCCAGAGATTGTCTTCAAAGCCTAATCTCTTTCCAAAACTAAACAAGTAAAAAACGCGCCAAGTTTCTTCGGCGCAATCGAGTTTTCTGTACAGCCGCTACAGCGTATGATCAAGGCCACCGAAAACAGATCTATCTTTCGATGGTCTCGGTATAATGCTGTACGAGCCGCCGCCCATGAAACTTTAACCACGGCCCGGTGGTGGCCTATCTATATCATTGCCAGAAGCACGATTATGGCTAACTTTAACCTTAAATAAAATAAAAACTATTGAGCCTAAAAGGCTGTAATTTGGGACGTTTGATGATCGGAGGGTGGATGAGCAACATACCAATTTGCAGCCCTCTAGCCTCAGTAATTTTTAAGATCTGTGAGTGGACAGAAAAATTGCGGGCAGAAAAATGTGCGGACAGATAGACAAAGCCGGCACAAAAGCTTTCTTTTACAGAAAACTTAGAAATGATTGACGTGATATGAGAATATATTTTGGGTGCAAAGCTCATATATCAGATATCTTGAGATCAGTTATTAGCGCAATTAGCAAAAGTTTATTTTAGTAAAATGAACGATTATGGTAGATTGCAACTTCAGGTCAACACTACTGAATTTCATATATTACTGAATAAGACTTTTTTAAAAGTAAAAGGTGATTCATACAAATTTGATAGTGAAGAATCTGAGTCGAGCATAAGAATTTCCTTACTTATTTTTTCAAAAGGAAAATGCATAAATTCATTGATATACTCACACTAATTACATTGCATTAGTTTTTAGTTTTCTGTAAAAGAAAACTATTGAGATGGCTTTGTCTGTCCGTCCGCACTTTTTCTGTCCGGCCTCAGATATTAAAAACTACTGAGGCTAGAGGGCTGCAAATTGGTATGTTGATCATCCACCCTCCAATCATCAAACATACCAAATTGCAGTCCTCTAGCCTCAGTGGTTTTTACTTTATTTAATGTTAAAGTTAGCCACAATAGTGCCTCTGGCAACACAACAGAGGCCACCATGGCCAGCTGAGAGTTTTATGGGCCGCGGATCGTACAGCATTACACTTAGACCACCTAAAGGTAGATCTATTTTCGGTGGCCTTGATTATACGATGTACAGAAAACTCGATTGCGCCGAAGAAACTTCGGCGCAATTTTTACTTGTTTGTGTGTTAAATCCTGTATTGCAATCAATCGAAAATTATCAAATATTAAAAAAATTCTTTCATTAAAGACTAAACTTGTTTCTAACATACTCTGATTTCATAGGAAGCAGACAGTGGGATTTACAAGCAAACTTGGGACCTGTTCAATCACAAAGACAGATCCCAAAGTTTTGTCAACAGTCCTGCTACAGGAATAAAAAGGGTAAGTATTCTTTCCAAAACGGCCGTTGGAATTGTGTTCAGTGTCATAAACATGTCATAAACATGTCGGCAACTTGTGGCATACATATCTCAAACATGTTGACCAAAAGACAGCGACTTGGAGGATGAACATTTGGTAAATGCTAGATAATTGGAAATTGTGTTGAATGTCGTAAATTTGTCATAAACACGTCGGCAACTTGTGGCATACATATGCCAAACATGTTGACAACAAGTCAGTGACAAGTAGATAATAAACCTTGGTAATTGCTAGATAATTGGAAATTGTGTTGTGTCGTAAACATGTCATAAACACGTTGGCAGCTTGTGGCACACATATCTCAAACATGTTGACAACAAGTCAGTGACAAGTGGAGGATGAACCTTTGGTAAATGCTAGATAATTGGAATTGTGTTGAATGTCGTAAACTTGTCATAAACACGTCGGCAACTTGTGGCATACATATCTCAAACATGTTGACAAAAAGTCAGCGACAAGTGGAGAATCAACCTTTGGTAAATGCTGTATAATTGGAAATTGTGTTAAAGGTGGTAAACATGTCATAAACACGTCGGAAACTGTGTTGAGTGTCGTAAACATGTCATAAACACGTCGGCATCATGTAGCATATACATCTCAAACATGTTGACAACAAGTCAGCGACGAGTGGAAGATGAACCTTTGGTAAATGCAAGATAATCGTAAGAAGCACTGGTTAGAACTGCCATTACGTCGTTGACTTGTATTCAACCTGTTTGTGATATGTGGGTGATAAGTTTCCGATATGTGTCACTGTATTTTTGGCTGGACTCACAAGGTGCAACCCATATTTCAATCATTTTTTCTAATACCTGTTAATGTAGTTCAATCCTACCTTTATATTCTTGTGTTTGATGTATCCAGATGTATTATATTAAGTGACTTTGTTCAATAAGTTGCATTTATTTCACTTTGTGATATATTTGCTATTTAATTCACAAACAATCAATTCAACAAAATATTTTAATAGTTCAAAATGATTTTGTTCATTAATATTATTTGCTAGCTAAATTAATCTGGGAGAAAGTTTACAAAAGCTGAATTTTTCTGCAGTAAATTCAACATTTAACTTCGAAAAAAAAATATTCATTGAAAAAGGGGAAAAATAATCCAGCCAAAAATTCATTTTGGAAAATTGGTAAAGAAATATATTTATGTTAACAGTCCATTAGCAAAACTGTTCAAAGATCAATTCTTCATATCTTTATTAATCAGGAATGAAATTCAACAAGAGAACCACTTCATAATCTATATTAAAAATCTAATATGTCTTCCAAAAGGTTCTGGAGAAGAAATTCGTCTACATAGGACCCACAACATACACGGAGAGTTTGGCCACCAGACTGGGTAGGAGGAAATTCCATTTTGGACGCAGTTCCTTCTACCCACAGGGCATCGTCATAGGATTCTTCCCTGGCACCCCTTACAAAGATATCATCAATGATCTGTGAGTTTAAATTACTTTTTATTTGGTTAATGTATCCCCGGTCCACTGGAAATTCAAAGGATTGCTGAGTTACTGTCTGTTTTCTCCCATTCTTACCACATGTTCAGACCATCCCAGACATTCTGAACAATACTGTCATTTGCACTAACATTTTGCCAATTTTTTGTATATCCACATTATTATTATTATTATTATTATTATTATTATTATTATTATTATTATTATTATTATTATTATTATTATAAAAATCTCATAATCACAAAATTCTCCAAAAATTATGGAGTTATTATTATTTTTATTATTGTTATTATCATTAATCATAATTTACTTCTTCATATAATATATTTATATATATATATATATATATATATATGTGTGTGTGTGTGTGTGTGTGTGTGTGTGTGTGTGTGTACAAGCCTATTCCCTCAAACTGAGTGATGAAGAATACTTATGT
>JANJGK010000033.1:34881011-34895749 GCA_039081455.1 Macrobrachium rosenbergii
CTACCTAGGCCTATCACTTCGACCCGTCAATCTGTGGACCTAACAATCCCAAAGGCTGAGCCGCTGGAATCGAATGCTATAACGAAAATCGTGAGGGAGAGAGATGGCGAAGACGTGGCCCTAATAAGACTATTCGCTCTGCTGGTCAAGAAGGAATTCAAGCTCTGCGACTTGGTCGTTGCGTCCGACAGACGATTCTTCGGGTCGCCTCTGCTGCAATACCTGGTTTCTCTGCCTAATAACAAGCAGGTTAGATGTCCTTAGTTGATTTAGAGATACTTTTAAAAGCGTAGAACAGAATATTGTCCACATTTTTCAAGATGACACTTCATTCTGAATACCTCGTTAGTATACAAGTGGTTATTTGTGTATTAAATTTTAAAAAATACCAAGGTTCTGGAGAGATTAGATTGTATTTAAAAAAAATTTAACAATTGTCTTTCTATTATAGTTTCCAAAACTAGTTTTGGCCAAACTGAATGCACAGGAAAATTTAAATATATTAGTAAAACAGTTTTGGGCTGGAAAGAGGTTGTTGAATGACATGTTTATATATATATATATATATATATATATATATATATATATATATATATATATATATATATATATATATATATAATTATCTATGTATTTCAGGTCATAGCCATCGACGGTGTCAGTGACTTGAAGTGGGTAGACTGGGCATCTCCAAGGTGCCACGGCGTTATAATCTTGATTTCTGACCCAGAGATTCTCATAGAGTTTTCTAAGGTTGACCAAGCTTATTGGGACTATAATGCCAAGTAAGGGAACTTTAGTTATAGTTATTCTGAATTTAGTTAGCGATATACAGAAAAGCAATAACAATAACCAAATAATGATTCACAGAACTACAACAAATGGAAGAAGTATTCCAAAGGAACACAAAAAAAATAAAATGAAAATAATTAATCAAATAATCAGACAGAAAATAAAGTTGAAAGAAAGAAGTAACAGATTTTATTCTTCAAAATAAAAGAGACAAAATTAACTATACAACGAAGGACTTTCTCTCTTCTCCTTCCATCGACCATTCCTCTCCCAATGGGGAATCCTACGAAATCCTCCAATCCTCAGGGTCGTGATTGCAGGACTCACGGAGAGCCAGCTGGATTTTTTAGTTCAACCTGAGAATCGGAAGATCAGGAAAACAACTAATATCCTGGGGATTGTTAAGGTGGGTTTTCAATTGTTTGTTCATGTTTTTTTTTTTATTTATTTATTTTACAGTGGAGCTTTGTTAGAGAGTGTGTGTGTGTTTTTCTTTGTATTTATTTTGCAGAAAGTTTTTTTTACACTTTTTGGGAAAGAGAGAGAGAGAGAGAGAGAGAGAGAGAGAGAGAGAGAGAGAGAGAGAGAGAGAGAGAGAGAGAGAGAGAGAGAGAGGTTACTATCTATGTCATTTTTTATTGTTTGTTTTTTATGTAATTGTTTTGTAATAAAATTCTTTTGTCTTTCCTTTTGGAGAGAGAGAGAGAGAAAGGTAGCTGTTTATATATATTGTAAGAAAAACTTCTTATCATTTCTATCTTACATGGAGAGAGAGAGAGAGAGAGAGAGAGAGAGAGAGAGAGAGAGAGAGAGAGAGAGAGAGAGAGAGAGATGCCAATATTTCTACTTGTTTACCTGTTTATATATTTCTTTATTTTGCAGTAATATTTTATCCTTTCTTTCTTTTGGAGAGAGAGAGAGAGAGACAGAGAGAGACAGAGAGAGCCTTTTCAATATCATCGACGAACCAAACATTCCCGTATGAATTATGCCTTTCCCCGTATCTTACAGAGAAATCAACCAGGACAATACAGCATGTATATGAATGCCCTGTACTGGGGAGGAGGTTTGAAATACATTTCTACATGGAAGGGCCAACAGAACTACAAAATGCCCGAAGTGTTTCCTGATAAGATCGGGAATATCCAGAAGAATGTCTTAAATGTAAGGTGTTTGTATGTGTGTGTGTAATTATATATATATATATATATATATATATATATATATATATATATATATATATATATATATATATATATATATATATATATATATGATTATATGATTTCTTTATTTTATTATATTTACCTGAAGATCATGCTCTATTTTGAGATACTTAGGTACTAAGTAATTAGAAATTGAGCCACTATAAAATATATTCATCAATGTTTCTTTTTGCAATCATCATTCATTGTACATTGTTAATTTTAGCTTTATTTTCACACTTAATCGTAGAGATAATTGGATATAATTATTAAGAAAAACCCTAAGGTTTAAATTTCACTCAATGTCAATACTGAAAAGTAATTTGACTGAGATTCAAACAGATTTTTTGGTAATGATTTTTAGATGTTTAATATCATTTGACTACTTTACTTTAAATATTCAAGATTCAACTATTCTTAATGAATAAGCTTCGTGTTTACTTTATAAGTAACTCCAGTAATTAGAAAAGACTTAAACAGCATACATAAATATACATAAATAAATTCTTATTCCATTCTCAGGCGACCATGTTCGATATTCTTAAAGAACAAGCTTCATTCTTACTTTATAATTAACATTTTTTACAGATAACACCCCAAAAAAAACCGCACACACAAAGTACTTAAATGTACTTAAATAAAGGCTTAAATACACCTGAAAAATACATTTTTAGTTTTCTGAAAAGAAACTATTGTGCCGGCTTTATCTGTCCGTTCGCACTTTTTCTGTCCGCCCTCAGATCTTAAAAACTACTGAGGCTAGAGGGCTGCAAATTGGCATGTTGATCATCCACCCTCCAATCATCAAGCATACCAAATTGCAGCCTTCTAGCCTCAGTAGTTTTTATTTTATTTAAGGTTGAAGTCAGCCATAATCGTGCTTCTGGCAACGATATAGGACAGGCCACCACGGCCGGCTGAGAGTTTCATGGACAACGGCTCACACACCATTATACCGAGACCACCGAAAGATAGATCTGTTTTCAGTGGCCTTGATTATACGCTGCACAGAAAACTCGATCGCCCGGGAGAAACTTCGGCGCATTTTTTACTAGTTCTTGTCTTTCATCAACAGGTGACAATGTTCGAATTTCCGCCGAATATAATGTTCCGGAGAGACGCCAATGGGACGATTACCTTCCGCTACGGGTTTGAGGTGGATATAATCTACGCTCTGGCCGAGGCGTTTAATTTCACAGTTGTGATCAAGGATGTTTCTCCAAGTAAGAATAGAAAGACTTGAGTATTTGTGATATATTTATTTATTCATATATATATATATATATATATATATATATATATATATATATATATATATATATATATATATAATATATTTATATATTATATATATGTATATATATTCATATGTATGTATGTACATATATATGTATATACAGTATATACATATATATTTTTATATATTTATAAATATATATACATATATATACACACATACATGTACATATGTATATATATATATATACATTTGTATACATTAAAAAGTAATATAATTCAAATATTATACATAGAAGGTTCACAGTAATTTTTCAGTCTGATAGAAAAAAAATTATGGAGAAAAAGTAGATATTAATCTGCCAATGCCATCTCTTCCATTCTAAAAGGCGTTACAGGGAAATCAAGGGTTACAGGTATCAAAGCAGACTCAATGGTTACAGGCATTATAGGAGCCTCAAGGGTTGTAGGCATTACAAGTGACTCAAGGGTTACAACCATTACAGGGGACTCAGGGGTTACAACCATTACAGGGGACTCAAAGGTTACAGTAATTCCAGGGGACTCAAAGGTTACAGTCATTCCAGGGGACTCGAGGGTTACAGCCATTAAAGGGGACTCAAGGATTACAAGCATTACAATAGACTTAGGGGTTAAAGGCATTACAGGGAACTTAAGGTTACAGTCATTACACGGAACTCAAGGGTTACAGGCATTACAATAGACTCAGGGGTTAAAGGCATTCCGGAGGACTTGAGGTTACAGGCATTACACGCAAGGGTTCAAGGGTTACAGGACGTACAGTTGTACCTTCCATGGGCACCACTGAGAGGTAAGCATTTGTTCTGGGGACCCAAGGTTACAGGTGTTACAGTAGAATTACAGGAGGCAGTATAAGGAGCTCAGAGGTTACAGGGAACTCAAGTATTACAGCCGTTACAGTCATTCCTCTATAGACAATCACAGCAAGAAAGGCAGCTCTTGTATCTTACCCATCAACCAGAATATTATCATAAGCACTTTATCCTCATTCAAATGACCTTTGACTTTCCTTCTCATTTGGTCAAAGCCGAGCTCTGGGGCAAGAAGCAGGCCGATGGGACCTTCACGGGTCTGGTGGGCCGCCTGGGGCGTATGGAAGCCGACTTCGGCGTCGGGAACGTCATGATATCCATCTCCAGCGGCGGGGTCGAGTTCATCGAATTCAGTTCGCCCTATCTGAATGACGTAAGTCGGGATTCGTGTTCGTAAGTGGGGGACTTAAGTGAATTTTAAGTAAATTTAAGTGTTGTGCGTAAGGCGGATTCGTGTTTGTAAGTAAGTGAAAGATTCAAGTGAATTTTAAGGATTGAATTGATTTGTAATTATGAAAAGAGTTATTATTATTTGTAATTATTAAATGCTGATATCGGTTATTATTTTTAATTATTAAATATTGATATTAATTTGCAATTATTAAAACGTAATGATGTTACGATGGACTTTACAGTCGTATTGCTTCTATTCGATATGGATAAGTCAATTAACCAAATAGCCAGTCACTAGCTAACTGAAGCAAATTCTATTAACCATTTACCAGTATCAAATTTATCTATCTGTCTATCTATCTATCTTATTTATATGTATGTATATATGTGTGTATGTATATATATATATATTATATTTATATATATAAATATATATATAACATATATACATATATATATATTTATTTATATATATATACATATATATATATATATATATATATATATATATATATATATATATATATATAATATCTTCAGGAAGCCTGCTTACTAGCAAGAGTCGAGCCTCCACTCCCAAGATGGCAGGCTATAAGTCTTCCTTTCACCCTACAAACCTGGATCGCTGTCTTAATTGTACTGATAGTTACAGGACCTGTCATGTACGTGATCGCCAAACTGAGCATTATAAGGTGAGGTCAGTTTATTGGTTAGGTCATTTTAAGCGGAGGTTCTTTGTTCGAGAAATGAAATTGTCTTGTAGAATAGTTTTTGTATCGTATGAAGTTTTATTTTCAGATTATGTAAGTCCATTTTAGTTTTCTGTAAAAGAAAAACTATTGTGCCGGCTTTGTCTGTCCGTCTGGACTTTTTCTGTCCGCCCTCAGATCTTAAAAACTACTGAGGCTAGAGGGCTGCAAATTGGTATGTTGATCATCCATCCTCCAATCATCAAACATACCAAACTGCAGCCCTCTAGCCTCAGAAGTTTTTTATTTTATTTAAGGTTAAAGTTAGCCATAATCGTGCGTCTGGCAACAATATAGGCCAGGCCACCACCGGGCTGTGGTTAAAGTTTCACGGGCCGCGGCTCATACAGCATATGACGAGACTACCGAAAGATAGATTTATTTTTGGTGGCCTTGATTATACGCTCTACGGAAAACTCGATTGCGCTGAAAAAACTTCGGCGCATTTTTTTACTTGTTTTTCTGGGTAACACAGTTGTATTTTCCTTCTTCCTGTGTGATCATTATTATTATTATTATTATTATTATTATTATTATTATTATTATTATTATTATTATTATTATTATTATTTCACAATAAAGTAAAACTTATATTGAAGAAATTATGCCCACAGTCATGTACTTATAAGTTTGTAAGTTTGGAGTTATGGAGAGCATACTTCAATTTCATATTCAACCAAGGTTCATTAAAATGTCTTTATTATTATTATTATTATTATTATTATTATTATTATTATTATTATTATTATTATTATTATTATTATTATTATTATTATTATTATTATTATTATTATTATTATTTGAAAGAAATTCATTCATGGACAACAAGCCAATAAAGGTACAAAAAACATAAGAATTAACAAACGAAATATTATTGGAACACTTTCAATTCCCAACCTAACACACACCCACTCTCTTAAAAACCTTATTTATCACCTCAATCCCCCTTCAGCGGATCAGAACACGAGAGCTACCTCTCGCCCTTCGTCACCACCCTCAACTCCTTCGGCCTCCTCGTCAGGCAAGGGCTCGTGACCATGCCCTCACGCCCCTAGCAACAAGATCTTCATCCTATTTCTGCTGTTCTACGTCTTCATCATAACGACTGTCTATGGCTCCAACCTGACAGCTTTCCTGACGATCACGAGACAGCCACCAGGAGTCGAGACCTTCAAGGAACTGTACCAGTCGAAGCTGGATCTCTACGCCCTCGGGCCGTTCCTCAAGTCTGTGCTGGCCAACTCTGGGAGTAGTTACCACAGGGTAGGGGTTTTCGAAGCTTGTTTTGAGTGAATTTTGGGTGAATATTGACTGGTCAGCTCTGGGAGTAGTTACCACAGGGTGGGTTCCTGAAGCCTTTTGTGATTGAGTTTTGTGTGAATGTTGACTGAGTTTTGGTTGAATATTGACTGGCCAACTCTGGGAGTAGTTACCACATGGTGGGTTGCTGAAGCCTTTTGTGAGTGAGTTTTGTGTGAATGTTGACCATTCAGTGTTTTTAGGATGTATTATATTGAGTGAGTTTTGAAGGCTAAGTGAACGATCACTTATTTGACGTGAAATGGAATAATAATACTCGCCAATAATTGAAGTGTTTTTAATTAAGAGATATTACATTAAGTGAGTTTTGAAGGCTGTGAAAACAGACCATTTGACGGACATGAAATGGAGTGATAATATTCATCATTAATTTGGTCAAAATCGGAAATGTAATTCCCCAGGATTTGGTCTAAAGGCTGGAAAACCTGCCTGATCTACCATCAGTGCTTGAGAAAGAATTCTCTCTGTCTCTCTCTCTGTCTCTCTCTCTCTCGTAAACTGAACTAATTTTCATTCCAAGGCTAATTTTTCCCCTCTTGTACAAGACCATTACACAAAACGTTGAAAAACTGAATTTTTATCTGAAATTCTACCCAGACGAAAAAGTATTCCCTTAAAGTATTTAATGAAAATATTTAGTTAGAGCATTTGGTGCAAATATTTCCTTAAAGTATTTAATGAGAATAATACCTTTTGGTATTTAATGAAAATATTGCTCAAGAGTATTGAATTAAAATATTTCCTTTGAATATTAATAGAAAATATTTCCTTGGAGCATGTAATAGAAAATATTACGTTATTTAATGAAAATACTCCCATAGAGTCTTGAATGACATTATTTCCTGAGAGTATCTATGAAAGATATTTCCTTCGAATATTTAAAGGAAATATTTCCTGACAGTATATAATGAAAATATCAAGTTATTTAATAAACATATTCCCTTAGAGCCTTGAATAACAATATTTCCTGAGAGTACCGAAGGAAGATATTTCCTTCGAATATTAAATTAAAATATTTCCTTACAATATATAATGACAATATTACGTTATTTAGAGTCTTGAATGAAAACATTTCATTAAAACATCTAAAGAAAACAATTCCTTATAATACTTAATGAAGATATTCCCTCACAGTATTCAATGGGAATCTTTCCTTCAGGCCTTAGCGGACCGTTTTTATATCGCTGAGTTTTCCGAAATCCGAAAGCAGATTTTGTCTGGCAAGGGCGTCATGATCAACGGGCGAGGGTACCTGGAATTCGCCAGGGACCAGCTGGCTACGCCCAAGGGGCGTCCTAGGGCCAGGCTCGTCAAGGTAAGTCCCGGGGTATCCTCTTATGCGAATATAATTTTCAAATCGCTAAACGAATGAAGATCAAAAGTAATAATATATATATATATATATATATATATATATATATATATATATATATATATATATATATATATATATATATATTATACATATTTAGATAGAAATACTCAACACACAACCACGTGTGGAACAGAAATAAATTTCTGACTCACATCACGATCGAACCCAGGTCTTTCAAGTCGTAAAAGAAGTTGGGACCTGAGCGCCACTCGGGTTCCAACTTCTTGTATGGCTTGCGTGGCCTAGTGGGCAGCGCCCTTGCGTTTCAATTGAAAGCCCTAGATTCGATCCTGATGTGAGTCAGAAATTTATGTATTTAGATATGTACAAATATATATATATATATATATATATATTATATATATATATATATATATATATATATATATATATATATATATATTTGTTCACTGTCATCATTCCCATTCCAGGAATGTTTCGCCCCCTTCAGCGTGGCCACGGCATTCCAGATCTATTCCCCCCTGAGAGACAGGTTCAGCGAAGTCCTGGAAAGATTGCTGGAAACGGGTATACTCAGGAGGTGGTACCTGGAAAATATCAGGCTTTATCAGATGGTGAGAGACACTGGAATTCTGGATTTCTGCTTCCGGTCAGAGTTAAATGAGAGGTTTACTGATGATGTTAATCTTGATTTTAACTTGTTAAAAGGTTTAATTAGCAGTTGAGCTTCTTGTAAATTAGGAAGACCAGTTTTTTGTACAGTGAGATATCTATATATATAGTATATATATATATATATATATATATATATATATATATACTATATATATATATATATAAAATAGATAGATAGATAAATAGATCCACCCAGCTTAGCCTTCACCTCTAGCAATCAATAAGACACACCGACTTCTCTTTTATTAATTTTTATTTATTAATTTCCATTTTTTTCTTAAAACAGTTCAAGCAGCGTGACCTCAAAGAAGGCCTCATCCAGCCGGAGCAGACTGACAACGAATACGTGCCCGCCGACGGCGTCATACCCCTGGGCATTGACCACCTGCAGGGGGCATTCATCATCCTGGCCTTCGGGTTCTTACTTTCGCTGCTGTCGTTTTTCGTCGAGGTCAGGTGCCCCCATAAAGCACCCAAGGAATAATGTTGATAATGCTGAAGTCTCAATGACATGTCTAACCACGGTGAAGAGTTTGTTTATGGTTTTTTAGAAGATTTTTAAGAGTGGAATAAGATTAAAAGACTAAGCTTGGTTCGTTCCAACATTCTGCAGTCTTTATTTTGGTGGAGCACTTATTTACTCATTTCTAAGTTTTCGTAGAGGGAGATGTCTACCTATGGTAAAAGTTTATGGTGTTTTAGAAGATTTTTAAGAGTGGAATAAGATTAAAAGACTAAGCTCGGTTCGTTCCAACATTCTGCAGTCTTTATTTTGGTAGAGCACTTATTTACTTCTAAGTACTCGTAGAGGGAAATGTCTGCCTATGGTAAAAGTTTGTTTATGGTTTTTTAGAAGATTTTTAAGAGTGGAATAAGATTAAAGGACGATACTAGATTCGTTCCAACATTCTGCACAGTCCTTGTTTTTGGGGGCTCACTTATTTACTTAATGATAAGTTTTTATAGACGTTTTCCCGTCAATTTATTTCAGTATTTATGACCATATTACAAACTTACCCTTTCAGTTATAGAATTTAGTCTGTAATTTTTTTATTAGTAAGAGAAAGTTACTATAATTTTGGGAAAAATTAAACCATTTTTATTTCTTTTGAATATAATCCATAAGTATAATGATTATACTAGTTTCAGCTTCTTACAAATTCAAGATTTGCAGGAGAGTCAAAATGTTTTCTGTTCACATATATATATATATATATATATATATATATATATATATATATATATATGTATGTATGTATATATATATATATATATATATATATATATATATATATATATATATATATTAAGCAGTGTGATGTTCCTTATATTACCAAAGTCTTTAATCATAATAATATGTTACAAATCCTAACAGAGTTTATGGAAAATACAGATATTAAGCATTACATTTATAGTATTTTTTTAGCATTTATACTTAACCGAGCCTTGGGCTCTATCTATACAGGTTAAAAACTTGGAACTAACTTTCTATCCAGTGTATTGGTAAGATATACTCTAGGCTTAATGATGCCTATGCATAGGCCTAGGAATCACTGATTGCTAATCCACCTGAATGTGCTATTTATAATTCTGATGAGAAACTCGAAAGAATTTTGAAAATAAGGAAGATTTAATCAGGAAACTTTAAGTATAACTCTACTAGGTCTAACTGTTCAACGACCAATGAACTTGAACAAATCTTGTGCAAATTGTGCAGTGTCTCAATCACATCATTTATCAGGGTACAGTGCCCAGCAGGGGGGTAGCGCTATCAGTGCACCTTATGAGGTGCACTGTAAGCATTACTTAACGTTCTTTGCAGCGTCCCTTCGGCCCCTAGCTGCAAACCCCTTTCATTCCTTTTACTGTACCTCCATTCATATCTTTCTTCCATCTTGCTACACCTTTCAAACCTACTGACCCTCAGTTTCCTTTCCAGCGCTGAATGACCTCATAGGTCCCAGTGCTTGGCTCTCGGCCTAAATCTGTATTCCATTCTATATTCCATTCCTTCAGGGTACAATCATCAAACAATTATTCTCCAAACAACTTTATTTCACGAGAATGTGTATTTTGTTTATAGCGGTAGTCTGCGCGGTGCTTGTAGTCTCATACATCCGGTGGCTACGGTGCACTGTTGGTGTGCTCACAATAGTTCATGATATTTTCGACCAGTAGGACCACAGTTGACACCACGGAACCGAGGGCAATGATGAAGAAAGCGCCCTTGAAAGGAAGGTTGGTTACGTAGGTCTATGGTACAGTATATATATATATATATATATATATATATATATATATATATATATATATATATATATATGTATATATATATATATATACATATATATAGTATATATATATATATATATATATATATATATATATATATACAAAATTATGAATTTTTAGCACATCAACGTGATTTATATACAAGCATTAAGCTACAAATGTCGTTTGATATTCATATATTCCCCTTCGGTTTACGTATATTTATATATATTATCTCCGAGGCAGAGCGAATTGGATATTAACGACATTTGTAGCTTAATGCTTATATAATTTATATATATATATATATATATATATATATATATATATATATATATATATATATATATATGTATATATATATATATATATATATATATATATATATATATATATATATATATATATATAAATATAATACCGCCATCTTCGGTGGCAGGACTCGATTCCACACATAAGAGGGATATAATTGCAATGAACAACTTTAAATTTAAAAGAATAAGCATATAACTCCAATATGCAACTTTAAATCTAAATAATAGGTCTATAACTGCAAAAACAAAACTTTAAAAAATTCCGAAAGTTCATCTGAAACTATAAACTGCAATTAGTAACTTTAAATCATTTAAGAATTTCAGTTTGAGCAACTTCTGAATATTTTCAAAAAATTTCACCTGTGATTCAAACCTTACCTGAAGGTGAGTCAGAGTGATGGCTGATATTTTGGACTCCTCCTTATCCGAGTCTTTCCTCGAAGTTGAGAATATCTCATCGTCTTTCCACTTCTCAACTAAGCCTCCTTCTACCATTCTGAGTAGTCTTTGAATAAAGAAGAGAATTATTAGTTAAGATACGTAGGACTAACAGCTATAATTTGGAATATAAATGGTAATTCCGTTAAGTTTTATCTACTGAACGGTTGTATAGGTCTAAGGTTTTGTAGGCTGAAAACAAAGGAATTCATTTCATTGTATCTTTGATATTCCATTTTTTTTATATATTTATTGGGCTTTTAATAACTTTTTAGTATGTGTAAAGTACGAAAATTTACTCTAATCAATAAACTTCTGATTTTCAGTTATAAAATAGGCCTACAGTTTCTGCTTTTCAATAAAACCTAAATAATGTTGGAACCGTGTTTTTAAGCTGGCAGTAATAATTTGCTAAAGTGAGGTTGCTAATTTATACTTCAATACATCATTCCAAGTACGCTCATATTGCCTTGAAATCCTCCCCCCCCCACCTCTCTCTCTCTCTCTCTCTCTCTCTCTCTCTCCCTCTCTCTCTCTCTCTCTCTCTCTCTCTCTCTCTCTCTCTCTCCTACAAAGTGAAGAACAAAGTAAAAATAAGAGATCTAAATATAACAGCCCCCATTTCCTTCATGAACAACCTTTCTAGGTTGACAATAACTCTCTCTCTCTCTCTCTCTCTCTCTCTCTCTCTCTCTCTCTCTCTTCTCTCTCTCTCTCTCTCTCTCTCTCTCTCCCAAAGATTAAATTCAAGAAATACATCAATCTCCGGTAACTTACAGTTGGTTAAAGATGTCCCTGAATGGTACTCCCGGGACGCAGACGATCACGATATTCTGTTGGTAGAAAGAGCTTCGTCCAAAATGGAACTTTTGGCTTCCGAGTTTCGCCGCTAAGCTCTGCGTGTAGGTCGTTGGGCCTATGTAGACGAATTTCCTTGACAGGACCTGTCAAATTCGTTTTTGTCAGTCAAATGGTACAGATAACCCTGTCTGTAACTGTAACTGTACTACTGTTTCTGCTAAACTGTGGCCTACACTGTAATGGGAAAGTTCCTTTACAGTAAGCCTATCTGTATATGTCGAAAGCAATTATCAGTCAAATAGTACAGTTAATCGTATCTGTAACTGTATTAGTTTCTGCTTAACTGTAGCCTACACTGTAATGGGAAAGTTCCTTTACAGTAGGCCTATCTGTATATATGAAGCAGTGATCTGTGAAATAGTACAGTGAACGTTGTACCTTAAATGCAGTAGTGTATCACTATTTCTGCTAAATTGTAGCCTACACTGTAATGGGAAAGTTTCTTTACAATAGGCCTATCAATAGATACATAAAGCACATATACACACAAAGCAATTGGAGATCAGTTCATAACTGCGATTAATATTTAGGCCTAATGGTAAAAATATACCCTTATTATCTTAACCTGCGTTACTGGCAGTGTAAATATCTCTAATGAAAAATAAAAAAGAATTTACTGGAAACTGGTAAAGCAAACATTCATACAGAATTACATGTAGGCACTCAGTGCATATAGGCCTATGAATTCTTTCTTCTTACCCTCTCTACCCCAGTGGCCGGACTATTGACAAAGCTTTGCGATCGATCCTTGTGGTTGAATAAATCCCAGGTCTGTTTGTAGATGCCGCTATCAGCTTCCTGTAATAAAAAAGGATTAGTCAATAAGCCTATATACTTATCCTAAAGTGGATGGTTCCGGAGAAACCAGGAAACCAGTACATCATTCATTCTGCTGTGATAAGCATGATCTATAGGCCTACCATCACCTGCTCTATATATTTACAGAATGAGACGTTGATTTCGACGTCTCTCTGAAAAAACTGCGCCATGAATAGATGCATAGTTAGAGTACCTATGTAGAGTAAATGTTCGTGTTATTTATGAATGTATATATTACCTTGTATAGATAGATACAAAGATTATTCATACAGTAATAGTAAATAATTATGTCCACAGATTAATATGTATGCATGTATTCTTCTCCATAGAACCTTCAGGTGACAGCCAAAACCAAATAATCAGAGAGAGAGAGAGAGAGAGAGAGAGAGAGAGAGAGAGAGAGAGAGAGAGAGAGAGAGAGAGAGAGAGAGAGAGACTGCGTATGTATTTGTACAGAGTTCTATATAGGCCTACAAAAGCTAAGTTCAGTACGACTCTGCCGGTACGACTTTTTCTTACCCTGAAAAGAAGTTCATTACTGGAGTCTTCCATGACACCTAAGGTATAGCCATCCTTGACAGCTCTAGGAAGGTCCTCTAGGAAATCGATGGGTTTTTCGTATGCTGGAATGGCCAGGACTGCCGTGAGAGTTCCTGAATACAGGGCTGGAAGCGGGACCGTAAACTTGAGGCAATGTTCGTTCAGCAATATTCTAGTTATTTTTCGGGTCTAAAGTGGTTATTATTGGCTATATTTTAGCTTATTAAAAACCTTTGGTAAACAAATAATGATTTTTCAAAGATTTTATGACATAGGAGCTACAGAAAACGTATTTAAAAACCTTTTTTTAGAAAAGAGAGAAAGTAATTTCATCGGCCTATTCGCAAAATGAAGCAGTTTAATTTTTCATATTAAACAAGTCCGTGACACTTTGACATCAAAGAAAGGATCATACGACAGTAAGGAGTGTTACAGTACTCACCTGACACCACGAGGCAGAAGAGGTACCAAGAGAAGAACAGAAGGCGTTGTGGCCAGTCCACCATCAGCAGCTGGTTGCCTTGTGAAATTAGAGATCGGAACATATTGAACGAATAATTTTCAAGGCTCCATTCTCCACCTTCTTTGCTGTACTTGGATATCAGAAGGGACTGAGCATACAGAACAGGACCAATGGCCAGAGTTGCTGTAATAACACTAATCCACACCTGATGGGATAATACAAACTGCGTTAGTTTTAGGCCTATATCAAGATTCCAGTCTCTACCTCCTTTTCTATATTTGGATATCAGATGTGATTGAGTATACAGAGCAAGACTAATGGCCGGGGTTGTTGTAATTACGGTAATCCACGCCTGACTGGATGATACAAACTATATCAAGTTCTAGGCTTATTCTTCAATCTGCATGATGGCAGTTATGACTGAGACCATTTCACCTAAATGAGCTTCCCTTTGGTACAGAAATGGGAATTT
>JANJGK010000033.1:34895849-34920478 GCA_039081455.1 Macrobrachium rosenbergii
ACCGTCGCCTGGCTCGGTCCCCTCAGTCTGAGGACCTCGATGAGGACCAGGGACACGATGATGGCGAAGTCCTCCATGATGACAGCCAGGAACCAGATGTCTATGAGTTTCAGGTAAGCGGTCTTCGGGATGGATTGGTTGATTTGGGAGAAGAAGGTCGCCAGCACCAACAGGGACGTCAGGGAGACCATGATGCGATCCTGGGTGTTGGAAACAATTTTATGATGTTATAACATACAATATAGAGTAAAACATGTTGTCAATACATGTTGGTGACATATCATACACATATCACAAACATGTTGAATACAAGTTGAATACAAGTTGAATACATGTTGAATACAAGTTGAATACATGTTGAATACAAGTTGAATACATGTTGAATACATGTTGAACACATGTTGAATACAACTTGAATACAAGTTGAATGCAAGTTGAATACAAGTTTATGACTTATCGGTAGTTCTAACAAGTGCTTCATACGATTGTCCATATTGGCCAAAGGTTCGTTCTTCATTTATGGTTGATGGCTTGTGTCTAACCTGTTTGTGACATGTAAGAGCTAGGTTGCCAGTGGGTGTTTATGACATCTTTTACTGTACTGTTGATGCACCTTGAGAAACGTTTCGTTACTTACACCGATTTTCTGAAGGTCATGCAATGGTCTTGTTGTGCAATTGTTGCAACAGTGTGAGAATGTATTTAGACATAGAATTTAGAGACCATTAAGACTATGGAGAGTTTAATCAATCTCGCATAGAGAGTCTAACCATTTCTCGAGTGAATTAGCACTCTTTTAATTTAAAGGGAAACCCTTTGCAAATTCTTAAATCATACAAATGAAAAATTAACTTCTGGTGAAGGATTACAGTGCCTTGAAACCATCTACAATTGGTTCTTCTCAATCACAGTAGAAAACAACATCTACATTCATGACAGAATTGAAACAGAACACTGATAAAAAAATTTAAAAAAACAAACACTAAACACTTGATTATTCTAAATTACCTGAAAGTCAGACAGATCAAACCAAAAGCAGCCGTAACATATGATGACCAGCATGATTGTGGGGGTGAAAGTATTTCCTATATAGTACCCATATAGATTCTGGAACTCCATTGTAACCTGAAATGTAAGAAGATAAGTATGTAATTAATTCGAGGATTGCCAGGAAGTAGAGCTTCGTCAAAGCATCCTTTAGTGGTATTAAAAGCATATTTGTAAGGACCAAGAGTGTTCTTAATGGCTAGTGTGTCCCTCTAAAAAGCCAGAAATGATTTCTTCATAGTTGTGACTTGATAAGATTTAAGAATTTGGCAAACAAAACTTCAATTTCAAGTGTAAAATCAGTTGCAGCTCATAGGTGATACTATGTTTCCAAAGGGAATCATATTTTCCTCTAGAGATATTCTCCAGATTCATTACTCTCTTGTTGATTTATCTCACTCGGTAAAAACTTACGAGAGTTCCAATGACATTTCCCCTTTGAAAAATTGGAAATATTAAGATATGCTATGAGGAAAATAAAGTATATATACAAATCAAGATTCTTACGCCTCTTACCTTAACATGGCTGACTGAATCTTTGGTATAGTTACTGTAGATCTCTGACAATAGCTTATACTCCAGCAGCCTCCGTTCTCCTGTGAATACCACGCCATCCCCATCCTGAAAGACAAGGCTTGCTAGTAGGCTTGAATGCATTTCTTTCCATTAACTTTTTTGACTTCTTAAGACAATACTTTAAACTTATAGAACATACTTGCGACATATACTGGCAGTTTACAGTCAACAAGTCATTACTCACGGTATTTGTGGAAGCAATACCAGTTCAGTGTTGATTTTAGAGTTCCAATAACACACAAGTATAACTATTCTCTTCTAAATGTGGTGGTAATACTATTAAAATGTTGATTTTAGAGTTCCAATAACACAGAAGTATAACTATACTCTTCTGAATGTGGTAGTAATACTAAAATGTTGATTTTAGAGTTCCAATAACAATGATGTATATCTATACTCTTCTCAAATTCGCCACATCTAAGCCAAGTTGACAAGAGTAGCCTTCAAAGCGAATTAGTGTTACTCACCTGTACCAAAATCCCCAAGTCTGTTGTCAACCCGTCCAATATGAATTCCATAAAGCAGATTTGACGGTCAAACGGATACAATTGAAGATGAAAATGACACTTGAAGTTAAAAGTTAGCTCCTTTTCTAGTATCAGGGTATTACCTTCGCCACCATATATGGTATCTGCAAAATCATTTGCTCATATTGAAGACCCAAGAAGGCGTAAAAGTATGATGTTTCAGTATTGCGAAATCGAATATATGCTGACAAACGTAGAAAGATTATTTAGCAAGACTGGAGCAGTAAATTTTATTTTGCATTAACAGATGGAAACCTGATTTATCAGGCAAATAATGAAGAGTGAAAGTGTCTTTGTACAATAGGCATCAAGGGACAGGTAAGCAGGACAGAGAGGTTTCGGATGAATAAAATAATAATCATTTGGAGGAAAGAGTGAGATGATAGACCTCTGGAAAAGCTACTCGACAAATATCATAAATTCTTGGCGCTTGTAGATACGTTCGAACATCAAAACGTGACAAGAAAACCTTTGGAATAATGAATGAATATGTTACAAATCACCTTGCATGAAACTCTGCTTCGTCATACAGGACATTTCCATTTATTTATTAATTTGTTGATTGATTTTTTTTTTTTAATAAGCGATCTCTCCTCTCTGTATTTTCCATTACCTTCTGTTACTCCTTTCTAATGAACGCCATATTCTTTGGAAGCTTTAATTTCAAGTCAGTGGCCCATGTGATGGGCTTGTTCCATATGAATAGGGTTCATGTTCTAAATAATAATAATAATAATAATAATAATAATAATAATAATAATAATAATAATAATAATAATAATAATAATAATAATAATAATAATAACATACTCTTTGGAAGCTTCAATTTCAAGTCAGTGGCCCCTCTGGTGGGCTTGTCCCATATGAATAGGGTTCATGTTCTAAATAATAATAATAATAATAATAATAATAATAATAATAATAATAATAATAATAATAATAATAACATACTCTTTGGAAGGTTCAATTTCAAGTCAGTGGCCCCTGTGGTAGGCTTGTTCCATATGAATAGGGTTCATGTTCCAAATAATAATAATAATAATAATAATAATAATAATAATAATAATAATAATAATAATAATAATAATAATAATAATAATAATAATAACAATAATAATATACTCTCTGGAAGCTTTAATTTCAAGTCAGTGACCCATGTAGTGGGCTTGTTCCATATGAATAGGGTTCATGTTCTAAATAATAATAATAATAACATACTCTTTGGAAGATTTAATTTCAAGTCATTGACCCCTGTGGTAGGCTTGTTCCATATGAATAGAGTTCATGTTCTAAATAATAATAATAATAATAATAATAATAATAATAATAATAATAATAATAATAATAATAATAATAATAATAATAATAATAATAACAGAAAATCATTCCAGAAACTTGTTGATCTTGCATGTCATATCTCACTTACCTTCCAGAATCGTCGAGTCATCATCTGGCAAAGGCCCTGTCCTACGCTTGACGTAGACGGCCTGCGAATAAATGTCCAACTGCGCCGCGCTCTTAGTCCCATCTCGATGCCTCAACTTCGGAATCCAGACATCCTCGATGCCCTCGATTTGGTTGGCCCTGTAATTGGCCCTGATGTTCTTATACTTCAAACGACGGTCCTCCCACTCAATAGTGATCTTCAGGTCAGCCCCGATCGAGAAAGACACGAGATCGAACAATTTGACGGAAGTGATGTTGAAAGACAGGTGGATTGGAAGGGCTTCTGAGAGGTAGCTTGGTGGAGGGATTTTGGAGGAGTACCCGAAAGGCAGTTCGACGACTGTGCAGTTCATTTCGTCGCTCTCGTCCGCGCAGTCCACCAACAGGTCGCACCTGGCGTCCTTCTTGATGCAGGATCCGTCGTTGCAAGTGTATTGGGCGCTGTCGCAGGATGTCAGCAGGATGTTGGCCTGGGAGTGAAATGTTTTTGAGCTGCAATCTGCTTTTTGGAAATCAGATGACGCTATTAAAGGCTTCTGGCATGTAAAAGACAAGACAGTGATTGAAAATAATTCAGATGACGCTACAAAAAGCTGCTGGTATGTAAATGACAAGACAGTGATTGAAAATAATTCAGATGACATTACAAAAAGCTGCTGGCATGTAAAAGACAAGACAGTGATTGAAAATAATTCAGATGACACTACAAAAAGCTGCTGGTATGTAAATGACAAGACAGTGATTGAAAATAATTCAGATGACACTACAAAAAGCTGCTGGTATGTAAAAGACAAGACAGTGATTGAAAATAATTCAGATGACACTACAAAAAGCTGCTGGTATGTAAATGACAAGACAGTGATTGAAAATAATTCAGATGACGCTACAAAAAGCTGCTGGTATGTAAATGACAAGACAGTGATTGAAAATAATTCACATGACGCTACAAAAAGCTGCTGGTATGTAAAAGACAAGACAGTGATTGAAAATAATTCAGATGACACTACAAAAAGCTGCTGGTATGTAAATGACAAGACAGTGATTGAAAATAATTCAGATGACGCTACAAAAAGCTGCTGGTATGTAAATGACAAGACAGTGATTGAAAATAATTCACATGACGCTACAAAAAGCTGCTGGTATGTAAAAGACAAGACAGTGATTGAAAATAATTCAGATGACACTACAAAAAGCTGCTGGTATGTAAATGACAAGACAGTGATTGAAAATAATTCACATGACGCTACAAAAAGCTGCTGGTATGTAAATGACAAGACAGTGATTGAAAATAATTCACATGACGCTACAAAAAGCTGCTGGTATGTAAATGACAAGACAGTGATTGAAAATAATTCACATGACGCTACAAAAAGCTGCTGGTATGTAAATGACAAGACAGTGATTGAAAATAATTCACATGACGCTACAAAAAGCTGCTGGTATGTAAAAGACAAGACAGTGATTGAAAATAATTCAGATGACACTACAAAAAGCTGCTGGCATGTAAAAGACAAGACAGTGATTGAAAATAATTCAGATGACATTACAAAAAGCTGCTGGTATGTAAAAGACAAGACAGTGATTGAAAATAATTCAGATGACATTACAAAAAGCTGCTGGTATGTAAAAGACAAGACAGTGATTGGAAATAATTCAGATGACATTACAAAAAGCTGCTGGTATGTAAAAGACAAGACAGTGATTGGAAATAATTCAGATGACATTACAAAAAGCTGCTGGTATGTAAAAGACAAGACAGTGATTGGAAATAATTCAGATGACATTACAAAAAGCTGCTGGTATGTAAAAGACAAGACAGTGATTGGAAATAATTCAGATGACATTACAAAAAGCTGCTGGTATGTAAAAGACAAGACAGTGATTGGAAATAATTCAGATGACATTACAAAAAGCTGCTGGTATGTAAATGACAAGACAGTGATTGGAAATAATTCAGATGACATTACAAAAAGCTGCTGGTATGTAAAAGACAAGACAGTGATTGGAAATAATTCAGATGACATTACAAAAAGCTGCTGGTATGTAAAAGACAAGACAGTGATTGGAAATAATTCAGATGACATTACAAAAAGCTGCTGGTATGTAAAAGACAAGACAGTGATTGGAAATAATTCAGATGACATTACAAAAAGCTGCTGGTATGTAAAAGACAAGACAGTGATTGGAAATAATTCAGATGACATTACAAAAAGCTGCTGGTATGTAAAAGACAAGACAGTGATTGGAAATAATTCAGATGACATTACAAAAAGCTGCTGGTATGTAAAAGACAAGACAGTGATTGGAAATAATTCAGATGACATTACAAAAAGCTGCTGGTATGTAAAAGACAAGACAGTGATTGGAAATAATTCAGATGACATTACAAAAAGCTGCTGGTATGTAAATGACAAGACAGTGATTGGAAATAATTCAGATGACATTACAAAAAGCTGCTGGTATGTAAAAGACAAGACAGTGATTGGAAATAATTCAGATGACATTACAAAAAGCTGCTGGTATGTAAAAGACAAGACAGTGATTGGAAATAATTCAGATGACATTACAAAAAGCTGCTGGTATGTAAAAGACAAGACAGTGATTGGAAATAATTCAGATGACATTACAAAAAGCTGCTGGTATGTAAAAGACAAGACAGTGATTGGAAATAATTCAGATGACATTACAAAAAGCTGCTGGTATGTAAAAGACAAGACAGTGATTGGAAATAATTCAGATGACATTACAAAAAGCTGCTGGTATGTAAAAGACAAGACAGTGATTGGAAATAATTCAGATGACATTACAAAAAGCTGCTGGCATGTAAAAGACAAGACAGTGATTGGAAATAATTCAGATGACATTACAAAAAGCTGCTGGTATGTAAAAGACAAGACAGTGATTGGAAATAATTCAGATGACATTACAAAAAGCTGCTGGTATGTAAAAGACAAGACAGTGATTGGAAATAATTCAGATGACATTACAAAAAGCTGCTGGTATGTAAATGACAAGACAGTGATTGAAAATAATTCAGATGACGCTACTAAAAGCTGCTGGTATGTAAATGACAAGACAGTGATTGAAAATAATTCAGATGACGCTACAAAAAGCTGCTTGTATGTAAATGATAAGACAGTGATTGAAAATAATTCAGATGACGCTACAAAAAGCTGCTGGTATATAAATGATAAGACCGTGATTCAAAATCAATCAGATGATACTAGTACAACAGACTGCTGGTATGTAAATGATAAGACAGTGATTCAAAATCAATCAGATGGCACTACAAAAAGCTGTTAATGTTAAAACACATAGTAAAACAGTTGACAATTATTTCTGCATTTCATTATGAATTTTATTTTCGAAGAATGAATTCATTTCTGTCATTATTCCCTCGCGAGTTATCGCCAGGGAATTAACATGACTTTTACCCATGGAGTAGAGAACATGTTAGCCTTATTCCAGTTGAGAAAGTTTTGATTAAATTTCTTATTTATTTTTTAACATTCATCATTTCTCAAGCGATGCAGAGCTTGAAGCTGCCTATAGCATTGTGGTCTACTTAGTGTCATGTCTTGTATCAAAGATGCTTTACAAATTTAGAATCTGAATATTTTTTAAATGAAAGCAAAAGAATGCCTTTGCTTGACATGATGAGCACTGCTGATGTTTCAGAAACAGGCGAGGGCTATTTCCTTTGTACTGTCCCAATTACATGTCTTTCAGTTAACCTGTCATTCCTTTTACTGTACCTCCGTTCATATTTTCTTTCTCCAGTCTGACTGTCCACCCTCTCCTAACAGTTGTTTCATAGTGCAACTGCGAGGTTTTCCTCCTGTTACACCTTTCAAACTTTCTTACTGTCAGTTTCCGTTTCAGCGACTGAATAACCTCATAGGTCCCAGTGCTTGGCCTTTGGCCTAAATTCTATATTCAATTCACTTCAATTATCCTGTCGTTCAGGTTTTCCTTGTATTATTGCTGGTTAATTGATTACATTTTATATTCTACATTTACACAAGAAACTCATTTCAATCTTCTATAACTAATCTTTTGTTGACACTCATTTCACTAACTTATATATAAGAACTTTCAAAATGGCGTATTCTATTCAACAGAACTATTCTCATTAAAACACTATGGTATTCTATCCATCAGAAACATCCTCATCAACAAATTAAGAAACTAACCTCCTTATCCGGGCACCGATCGCCGAATATCTCCCACGTGTGGACCCCAACGGGGTATTCCCCTCTTCTTTGGAGAATCATTCTGGCCCCGAGGTCAGGATAAAGGCGACTC
The DNA here is from genome assembly GCA_039081455.1 of Macrobrachium rosenbergii. NCBI lineage: Eukaryota > Metazoa > Arthropoda > Malacostraca > Decapoda > Palaemonidae > Macrobrachium > Macrobrachium rosenbergii. The sequence goes on from JANJGK010000033.1 coordinate 34,903,751, forward strand.
CTCATGACCCAGGTCCCATCTCCGGGAAGTATCATCGTGTGAGCCAGTCCATCGAAGACCAGACTGTAATTGGCGTTTTCCCTGAAGGAGTAAGTTCTATCTAGCAAGGATATCTTGCAGAGACCTCGCAACCTCATCTCCGGGTGCGTGGTGAAATTGCACAAAATGCAGACTTCGATTTCGCAGGGGCAAGCCGCCCACTTGTAGGGGTCGTGGCTGACCGTAGCAGCGCACTGGAATTCCTCCGTCACCTTCTCGTACTGCGAGATGAAATTGAACCAGTCCAGGGGCCTCCCGTCGCTCAGTCTCCTCCAGCTGAGAGTTTCCAGAGACCCCTCGAAACCGAGCCAGTACAGGTGAGTCCAGGTGTCCTGGCAAGCCTCCCGGTACTGCCGGAAAGTGGTGAAGAGTATCTCGTTCAGTTCGGGGTTCTGCGGGAGGATGAGCTTGCCCTTGATCTTCTGGCACCAGGACTTCGAGTCGTGGAAGTTCCTCTTCTCGGGGAAGAACAGGTAGAATTCGGCGGAGTACTCGTGGCAAATCGTGTCTAGGCGGACCTGGCGGATGGCGACTGAGCCTACTGGTTGCAGGCTGTCGTTTTTCAAGGAGAGGACTGGCGGGCGACTTAGGATCAAGTCGTGACAGTCGAGTATGTCTGCGATTTCCTGCGGCGTCAGGAAGGTGTCGTAGATTCGGTAGTCGGCGACTTCGCCGTCCAGCGATTCCAGGATGTGGAAACCGCCCGTGGTGGTGTACAGCCTCTGGCCTACTACGAAACGGCCTCCACCGGTCACCTCTAGCTTGTTCCCGGGGGGCATTTTCGAGTAGTCGATTCTGAGGTTGACCTTCGTTATCTGCAAAGCCCCAAGACAATATTAAAATCATAATTATGCTTACTATGTCTAAGACACATCATCAGCAACAAGATATGTATATTTAAATCACTGCTCTGAGCAGAAACTAAGACACTTCATCAACAACAAGATATGTATATTTAAATCACTGCTCTGAGCAGAAACTAAGACACTTCATCAACAACAAGATATGTATATCTAAATCACTGCTCTGAGCAGAAACTAAGACACATCATCAACAACAAGATATGTATATCTAAATCACTGCTCTGAGCAGAAACTAAGACACATCATCAACAACAAGATATATGTATCTAAATCACTGCTCTGAGCAGAAACTAAGACACATCATCAACAACAAGATATGTGTATCTAAATCACTGCTCTGAGCAGAAACTAAGACACTTCATCAACAACAAGATATGTATATCTAAATCACTGCTCTGAGCAGAAACTAAGACACTTCATCAACAACAAGATATGTATATCTAAATCACTGTTCTGAGCAGAAACTAAGACACATCATCAACAACCAGATATGTATATCTAAATCACTGCTCTGAGCAGAAACTAAGACACATCATCAACAACAATATATGTATATTTAAATATACATATTAAATCACTGCTCTGAGCAGAAACGAGGACACATCATCAGCACAGCAACAAGATATGTATATCTAAATCACTGCTCTGAGCAGAAACTAAGACACATCATCAACAACTAGATATGTATATCTAAATCACTGCTCTGAGCAGAAACTAAGACACATCATCAACAACAAGATATGTATGTCTAAATCACTGTTTTGAGCAGAAACTCAAAAAAACAAACGTCATAAAAGATTGATTTCCCCATCTATCTCACGAGATCATTCAAATACACTTACCACATCGTCGCTTTCCACGTAAAGCGTACGAGAAGTGAGATTCAACCCCACTGCAAAGTGGACCCACTTGAACATTTTGGGTTCGTATCTGATCGCCTCCGACACCAGCCCCTGACAGCAGAAGACGTGCATGTTCTTTTTCTTCGGTACCAGTTCTGTGCAATGAAAAGGTTTTTTTTTTAATTCGTATTTGACCGTATTGGTCATTTCAGTCCTGTTAAGTGGCCTTGAAGGGATTTTCAGTTATGTTTGATCAAATTTGCCATTTCAGTTCTGTGCAATGAAAAGGGTTTTTTTTATTCATATTTGACCGTATTGGTCATTTCAGTCCTGTTAAGTGGCCTTGAAGGGATTTTCAGTTATGTTTGATCAAATTTGCCATTTCAGTTCTGTGCAATGAAAAGGTACTTTCATTTGTGTGTGGCCAAATTAGCCATTTCTGAAAATTAGTATCTTTGATGCAAGAAATGATATAGAAATATTTGTTTGTTTAACAAATAGAGGTCTTTATTTCACTTTTGTAAAGAGTTATATTTATTTTACAGTACTTATTATCTTACTAGATGTCTTTATTTCACAGTTTTTTGAAAATGGAAAATTGATATGTTCATGGAAATTATATAATACTATATGTTTGCATTCCTCATGAGAATTTGACTTTTCGACAAATTAAAGATACATTTAAATTGTCTACATACACAGTTACTTCTGATCTTACAGAATTTTCATAAGAATTTTTCAGAATTTTTTTAGGATTTTTTCATCAGTATTTCTCCAGTACTAAAATTCCGTGCTTGCAGACTCTCAACATTAAGATGATGATTTTGAATCCTTAAAAAAAGTTTTGAAAATTTGAAGATAATATAAATTTTAAAAACTCTCATCATCAGAAAGATGATCTTGAATTCTAACAAAACTTCTGAAAACGAAAACTATATATAAAAAAGTTAACAAAATCACGTTAAATTGTCCTAAGACATTACAACATAGGATTTTTTTGTAAATTAACAAAATCTAAATCATGTTAAAGTGTTCTCAGATATTATCGTAAAAACACAGGATTTTTTTTGTAAACTAACAAAGTCTAAGTCATGTTAAGGTGTCCTAAGATATTGTCGTAACAACACAGGATTATTATTATTATTTTTTGTAAACTAACAAAGTTTAAATCATGTTAAAGTGTCCTAAGATATTATCATAACAACTCAGAATTATTATTATTATTATTATTTTTGTAAATTAACAAAATCTAAATCATGTTAAAGTGACCTAAGATATTATCGTAACAACACAGAATTATTACTATTATTATTAATTATTATCATTATTTTTTTTGTAAACCAACAAAATCTAAATCACGTTAAATTGGCCTAAGACATCATCGTAACAACACAGGATTTTTCTTGTAAAAGCTAAACAAAAACTCCTCCTTTTCCTCACCGACTAGGAACTCCTCATTCGATCCCTCAGTGGCGTAACTGAGGAGTGGAATGTGAGAAGTTAAATGGCGAAGTCTCAAGTGCAGCGTCATCGTCACCTATAAGTGGGAAAGATGTTCTTTGTCAAATTTCGGCGTTTCAGGACCTCCTGGGCAAACATCTCAGATCTTAAAGAACTGAGAATATATACCATGAGAGGCTGCAGTCCCTTTATTATTATTATCGTTATTATTGTCGTTATTGCATTATAAAAATCCATAATTATATAAATGAGTTGTAATATTTTTAAAAGATAACGTATAGGAAGTCTTTGTTTTAATCTTTTATAAATATTACAACTTATTTTTATAATTGTGGATTTTTGTTATACAAGTCTTTCACGACATTGTGAATTTCTTTTACAAGTATTATTATTATTATTATTATTATTATTATTATTATTATTATTATTATTATTATTATTATTATTATTATTATTATTATTATTATTATTATTATTAACGTAAACCCCTGTTCATAAGGAACAAGCCTAAAAGGGGCATTTCCTTGAAATTCAGGCTTCCAAAGAAAAATTGATAAAATGAGTGAAATGAATAAGTATTGGCTAAAACTCTAGATTTCGTGGTACATTAGAAGGATCTTTGACAAAACCCTGAGCAGTTTTAATCCAGACTGAAAAATCATTTGGGCTGTTAGCCAAAATCTTACTACCATAGGCCTAAACAAAAAATAAAAAAAAATGTGAGGAATTCGAGAAGATAAGAGATTATCTTGTCTCATAAGATATATGTATGCATGTATGTATGTGTGTATATATATATATATATATATATATATATATATATATATATATATATATATATATATATATATATATATATATATATAGAGAGAGAGAGAGAGAGAGAGAGAGAGAGAGAGAGAGAGAGAGAGAGAGAGAGAGAGAGAGAGAGAGAGGTGGTCATGCCTGTGGCTACATCTGCCCGTGCAAGCACCTTTCGAAAAACCACATATCACTCAAATTCATCTCAATCATAAGCATGCACCTTTCAATAAAAATTCCGTTTACTCACCTGTTCCATAGTGGGAATGCCTCCCACACCGCCATCTAACATGGAATCGGTTGTGGCTGTCTCACCTGTCTGGAATTTGGCAACGTTTACAATAGTCGTACCTGGAAACAGAATAAAAATCTGGAGGTGAAGATTATGACATCAAAAAATCCAAATTATTTAGGAATATTTCTGCAGCTCATTGTTGCATCGTAGACTACTAGAGAGAGAGAGAGAGAGAGAGAGAGAGAGAGAGAGAGAGAGAGAGAGAGAGAGAGGGAGAGAGAGAGAGAGATACTTACTTGCCCTTACTAGTAGATAAATAGATAGATAGACAGATAGATAAATAAACTGAAAGAGAGAGAGAAAGATAGAGAGAGGAAGAGAGAGAGAGAGAGAGAGAGAGAGAGAGAGAGAGAGACAGAGGGAGAGAGAGAGAGAGAGAGTGATAAACAGATTAAAGGAGCACTTTCTTGTTCTTACTAAACTTGATGCCCATTAGAGAGAGAGAGAGAGAGAGAGAGAGAGAGAGAGAGAGAGAGAGAGCACTTACTTGTTCTTACTGAACTTGATGCCCATTAGAGAGAGAGAGAGAGAGAGAGAGAGAGAGAGAGAGAGAGAGAGAGAGAGACATTTACTTATCCCTACGAAACTAGAAGACTATGAGAGAGAGAGAGAAACAGAGAGAAACAGAGAGAGAGAGAAAGAGAGAGAAGTACTTACTCGTCCCCACTAAACTTGGAGCCCATATGTATCCAGTCATCAGGGCCAACAGCAGAGGAATCGGTATATTCATCTGTTGACAAACAGAATATAAAAAAAATGCAAATAGAGCAAATAAAGAAAATTGTATATTTTTTCTACAATAGGCCGATCTTATGCCAGCACGGGCTCTTGCTCATAACAGAAAAGTAGAGGTGAAAAATAAGTCTAGTGTGGACCTTTGGACCAGAACCTCAAAAGGCTTCAAAATATGTAGTTTATACAAGATTCTTATTTAGACTTGCCATACTTTTGTAGAAATGGAATATAGCTGAAACAGTAATGGCAATAATATTGCTGATTTTTATATAGTGGAAACTAGCTTCAAAATATATATATATATAAGTAAAACAGAGTCTCATTTGTATCTACACAATATCAAACATCATCATCGAAAGACTTAAAACGTTTTGAAAATTAGGAAAAACTATTTCATCATCATTGATAATCATAATAAGTCTAATGATTAAAAAGTTATCTTAATCCTGAACACATCATATAATAAACAAAAATTAACAACATAACCTACAAAATTCCAGAAATATATTACCAAAAATCTAAAAGAAAATTAAATAAATAAATAAATAAAAAAGGAAAGAAAGAAACTGGACTTCCAGGTAACAAACTGACCTTCCAGGTATCCGCAGACCAAGATTTTCCAGAGACATTTGGCGGGCGAGAGCTGTTCTTGTCTCCGGCTCCCCCTCCTCGCACCAAGAGATCTTCCAGGCGATTGCTGGAAGCTGTTTTCCAACCCGCGATCTCACCTCTGATCGTCATTTGCCATGAATTCGACTCTACACGGAATCAATTCTCCATATGTTCTATTTATTTTGGGACTCTCTCTCTCTCTCTCTCTCTCTCTCTCTCTCTCTCTCTCTCTCTCTCTCTCTCTCTCTCTCTCTCTCTCTTTTACATAAAAAACCACACAAATTTTTTTTTCTCTCTCTCTCTCCTATTTTTACTGATGATTTAGATGATTAAAACAATGTTGGCTGATGATAAGAAAATAATATGCTAAGTTAAAAAAAAAAATACAGAAAGAAACACTAGCTAAACTGACTAAAAAAAAAAAAAAAAAAACTCACTGGACACATTCCAGGATATTGTTCTAAAACGAAACGATACTTTTGCAAGCATCGTCCAAAATGGAATCAGATTCTTCCAAGTTCAAAGGCAATTATTATCGCTTCCAGCATTAGCGGATCCAGAAAAATTTCATGGGCGGCCCCCAGTTTTCATATTGCATATATATATATATATGTATATATATATATATATATATATATATATATATATATATATATATATATGTGTCTATATATATATGCATAAATATATATAAGTATATATACATATATAATTACTAAAATATTTTTTTACTCAAAATTTTATTATTTCCATAATAGAATTTTAATTTTTTCCCATTTTTATATTTCTCATTTATGTTATCATTATCTAAATATATATATATATATATATATATATATATATATATATATATATATATATATATATATATATATATATATATATATATATATATATATATACTGTATATGTATGTATGAATAATTATATATACATATATATTATACATACAAAGCAGAACTAACCAAGTTTGTGCAGAACACTTCATATATATATATATATATATATATATATATATATATATATATATATATATATATATATATATATATATATATATATATATGTATATATATATATATATATATATATATATTTATGTATGTATGCAAAACAAGATAATATATGCTCCACCCTGTACCTATGCAAAATAATAATAAAAAAATTCCCAATATACCTCTTGACAATAAAAGGTACTGAACTTCACAAATCTCTTATCATCACCAAAAAAAAAAAAAAATCTTCCAGAATCCAGCCTACTCATTTCCCTGCAACACGAGGTGATATAATCTTCCTCGCCCGTGAGTGACATGAAGAAAAGGTCACCTCACTCATCTCGGCCTCTGATTGACATGAGCTTCTCCCAAGACGACAGATTAGGAGCAAATAAAGAAAGCAGGTTGAATTAGTTATCGGGGAGCGTCCTGAAGTGAATGGACTTTTAAATATTGCATTTTGCTCTGAGCATCGGAATGACATGAAGTGTGGACTTGGAGACTTTCTGATTCTTCTTCCTGTATTCTTTGCAAAGAAAAAGATTTTGGTGATGGATGGCCCCACTGTCCTTTAAATTATAGATTCTCTCCCTCTCTCTCTCTCAACATATTCTGTAAATTTAGTGTAGGATTTCTTTGCAAAGGAAAAGATTTTGGTGATGGATGGCCCCACTGTCCTTTAAATTATAGATTCTCTCCCTCTCTCAACATATTCTGTAAACTTAGTGTAGGATTTCTTTACAAAGGAAATATTTTAGTGATGGATGGCCCCACTGTCCTTTAAATTATAGATTCCCCCCCCCCCCTCTCTCTCTCTCTCTCTCGGCATATTCTGTAAATTTGGTGTAAGATTTCTTTGCAAAGGAAATATCTTGGTGATGGATGGCCCCACTGTCCTTTAAATTACAGATTCTCTCTCTCTCTCTTAACATATTCTGTAAATTTGGTGTAAGATTTCTTTGCAAAGGAAATATTTTGGTGGTGGATGGCCCCACTGTCCTTTAAATTATAGATTCTCTACCTCTCTCTCTCTCTCTACATATTCTGTAAATTAGGTGCAATATTTTCTACATATATCCTCTCCTGTTGCTACGGTGACATCTGCCATTGCAAAAAGTGCAAGCTGACGCCATCTGTTGGACGTTAAAAGAAATCTAGCCTACTGGCCAAGGCGTCAATAACCTAGATGCTGTCACGCCAGTTTTAATAAACACAAATCAATCAATCAATCCTACTAGCCTCGTAAGTTCTTAAGAAGCCTGATTGATATGCATGCGTGTCTCCCGTCACTCGTATCTTGCTAAAGATATTTGTATCCAACTTTAAGGTAATGGTTATTACATGCTTATCACACTGTGTTTAATTAAAGCTATTCTCCCTGAAATCATTTAGAAAAGCAGCATTAGGGAACAGATGATTAATCAAAGGGAAGTTGATTATGATACTTCTGTAAATGTTTTGGTTAATTACCCTTCGCGTGAAAAATGGAATTTTCTTCTTCTTGAACTTATTAAATGGAGAAGCTTTTATGGCCTGCTTAATATTATGCAACGAAGTCCTGACACATTCATTTTTTATCTTAAACCTCCCTAGAATTACCAGTATTATCATAGTTTTACCTAACCGTCGTTAACTACGAATGAAACAAGTTAACTATTTCCCACACTATTTCGTTTTATCTTTTATTGTTTCGTTAAACTGTGCATGAGAGTTTAAGTAAAGCGATATCCTTTGAGGGTAGGAATCCTAAATGTAAAATACATCACAGCAAAGTATTTCATCGTTAGATCATACACTAACACATCAATACATCGTTTATTTGAATGTCATTCATACGATAAAAACGGGTATATGAGCGAAAGCTAACGAAATGGTTTACAACCGTTTCACCTCTGCCTATGAAAAAAAAAAATCCGGTGACGTCTGATATGGAGGTATGAAAGTGAAGGAAGGGTTTCTATTGGCCAAGACAAGAACCAATAGCTAAGAAGCCGGTTGGAATGTTTCTCGCGGTGGCCGACAGATGGCAGCAGTTTGCAGGCATGTACTTTAAACCGGAGTTCTTCTAGTATAGTAATATGACGAAGAGATATTGCCTGGCGTTTGAATCTAGTTTTGTCTACAATTAGGCGTGTATAAAACATTAAGAGTAAATATGCACATTACATTCATGAATAAATTACTATATTGCCTGATGTTTTAATCTGATTTTATCTAAAGTATGTCTTTGATAAATATTTAGAGTAAATATGAATATTATATAGATTAATATATATGGAAGTCATTCACGTTTCTATATGAAAAGTATTCTCATACTACTTGAATTATTCCATTATAACGAAGTAAAGGAAGCCCTTTAAACACAAGAATATATTAGCATTATTGCCTGACGTATTAATCTAATTCTGTTTACGGCAAGTCTTGAATAAATATCGGGTGTCAATATGCACACTGTATATAAATAGAAGTCATTTACGTTTTAATACGAAAAATATTTATTTACCACTTGAATTATTCATTATAACGAAGGAAAGGAGGCTGTTTGGATACACGTATATAGTGGCATTATGCTAGACCTACTAATCTAACTATTTACAATACAATAAGTCTTGAATTAACATCTGGCGTAAATGTGCACATGACGTACAAATGGAGTTATTTACTTTTGATATGAATGAAAATATTTTTCAGACTGAGATTTTGGACCTTCGTGATAATAACCTTTCATAAACTTAATCCAGAGATGTTTTAAGTTCGTCAAGTTAGAAGAATCACTGAGAAAAGTTATATCAGTTTTGAATTCACAAACCGAACGCCTCAAAGGTTTGGTACATTGGGCAAAGTGTTGAAATGATTTTACTGACAATATCAAACTATTGTGAATCTAAAGTTATGATTAATGATAAATCAAGGAAAATATGAAACAATAGAGGAAAATGTTCATCATTTAAGGATAAAATCACTTTTACTCAGAGCGACTTACACACTTTTAAGGAAATTGATGATTTTTACTTGCAATTCTGCACTTGACCGGTAATACCAAGGACTTCTGATTTCTAAGCTTACAGATCTTGGTGAATGATACAGACAAATGATTTTCAAAGCTCTTTATTATGACTTTTGACATTTGTACAGGAGTTCACAAACAAAGGGATCCTCTGTTTAATTAGAAAAAAAAAGCAAAATGAAACTTTCATTGAAGCATAGTTTTAAAAAAAGCTAAAAAAAAAAAGGGACATATCTCCAGTCCCTGGACAAAGGAATCTTTTTTTTTTTTTAACAATAAAAGCAGAACGAGAGACATACCTCCCAGCACAAAACACAGGAATAATTTTTTTTTATAATACATAATTACAAACACCTGTCCATCATTACTTTCTCTGTTTTTATTCTATTACTCTAAAGATTATCGTAAAGTCAAAATTCCCTTCGAACAACTATAAACATCTACCGGTTCAGGATTCCATCTTAATAACTCGTGACTGACACAGGATATTCTCCAGCAGCAAGGATACGCCGGATGTCAAGAATCCTATGGCCATGATGAAGAATGCAGCCTGAAAGGTAGAGTTTTAATTCATCTTTAATAAGTAGTGAATAACTCTGAGGCCTCTGTAGAGAAAAAAACAGTGAAGTGAGTTCAAAATGAAATGGGAGAATAATTGTTGATTTTTTAAATTTTTATTCTTCAATATAATGTGGTTCGGATTCCACAATAAGCTGTAGGTCCCGTTGCTAGGTAACCAGTTGGTTCTTAGCCACGTAAAAATAAGTCTAATCCCTCGGGCCAGCCCTAGGAGAGCTGTTAACCAGCTCAGTGGTCTGGTTAAACTAAGATATACTTAACTTAACTTAACGGCTTTCTCTCTCAGTGCCATTCATCCCGTAGGGGTTAGTGCCGTCAGCGCACCTCACGTGGTGCACTGTAGGCATTACTTAAGAGTCTCTGGCAGCGTCGCTTCACCCCCTAGCTGCAGCCTCTTTCATTCCTTTTTGCTTTACCTCCGTTCATATTCTCTTTCTTCCATCTGACTTTCCATCCTCTCTAACAATTGTTTCATAGTGCAACTGCTTTGAGGTTTTCCTCCTGTTACACCTTTCAAACCTTCTTGCTGTCAATTTCCCTTCCAGCGCTGATTGACCTCGTAGGTCTCAGTGCTTGGCCTTTGGCTAAATTCTATATTCTATTCTCTCAGTGTCATTCAAGAGTCTATTTGTTATCGTTGACCAAAGGGACTAGGGAAGGTGTTTAAAGAGAGAGAGAGAGAGAGAGGCCGCTAAATCCCAATCCAGAATAAAGAGAAATAAAAACTTTTAAAATTAGTTTTAATTAAAAAATATCCTAGCTGCCGGAAAACAAAAAAAAAACTGTTTTATTTATTTATTTATTTTATCCCAATTTGTCCTGAAACTAATAAATATCAAGTTCAAAGAAAAAAAATCCCTTACTTCAGAACCCAGAAATAAAAACTTAAATTTAGCATTTTAATCCAAGTGTATCAGAAATAAACTATTTTTTTTATTCCAGTTTATATTGAAGACATTACCATTATTATTATTATTATTATTATTATTATTATTATTATTATTATTATTATTATTATTATTATTATTATTATTATTAATTATTGTTATTATTATTATTATTATTATTATTATAATTATTATTACTATTATTATTATTATTATTATTATTATTTAAAAGACGAACCCTATTCATACGAAACAAGCCCAACAAAGTGGCCACTGCCTTGAAATTCTTCAAGCTTCCAAAGAATAACAGAAGGTATAGGACAATACAGAAAGAGGAAACCAGTTATTAGAAAGGAAGATAAATCAACAAATTAATAAACGACAAAAAATGTAAGTACAATATTAAAATAAGGAAGATGAATACCGAACTTACCTGGAGATGGGTGAGAGTGATGGCTGTAGGTCCCGACTGCTTATCTTCCGTCCTCTTTTGGAATCTTCTCAATTCGTTGTCGTTCCATTTCATGATTAACCCCGCTTCCCGTAAGCTCCACAGCCTGCGAAATGAAGGAGATTGTATGTATATGTATGTGTATATATTATATATATATATATATATATATACTACTGTAATAATATATAATAAGTATCTATACACACATGTATACTGTACAAACAATCTCTCAGATTCTTCTCACTGCGAAAACCAAAAGTACCTACAAAAGTACCTACACACATCTCATCAACTCACGCATGGCTGAAGGTGTCTCTGTAGGGAGCGCCCTGCGGGCAAGCTATGGCCACCGTCTGCGGGAAGAAGGCCTGGCGAGCCTTGTGGAAGTTCTTTCGTCCGAACCTCACTGCCTGAAGCTCCATCATGTCGAGAGGTCCGATGAAGATGAACTTTCTCTCCAAAATCTTTTTTTTGTGTTTTTTGTAGGAGGAGGAGAATGAGAAGGAGGAGGGTGAGGAAGAGGAGGAGGAGAGGAGAAGGAGGAGGAGGAGGATGAGGAGGAGAAAAAGAAGAAGACTATAATTTGATTGAAAGGGACATTCGAGTTTATAAGTGATTTGTTATTTACAGAAACCAGGAAAATATTTGGAAATTACGAAAATGACTATATATATATATCTATAGGCTATATATATATATATATATATATATATATATATATATATATATATATATATATATATATTTTTTTTTTCTCTCTCTCTCTCTCTCTCTCTCTCTCTCTTTTCAATCAAGTTAATACGAATATATCACAAACTTCACTTTGACGCTTGACCCGCAAAGGAGAGAAGAAGAAGAAGAAGAACACTCACGCTGCTCACTCCAGCTGCAATATTATCAACAAAGCTCTGAGGTCGATCTTTGTGGTTGAACAAATCCCAGACCTGTTTGTAGATTCCTTCCTTTGCTTCCTGAAAAGAAATGGAAATGAACGAGGAATTATGGAAAACACAAAAACCTTGAAAGAGAACTACAAATATGCCTGTGATAATGTGGAAATAAACGAGAAATTACGAAAAATACGAAAACCTTAAAAAAGAAACTATAAATATGGCTGTGATACTGTGGAAATGAACGAGAAATTATGAAAAAAAGTGGAAACATAGGAGAGAAAGTATAGATATGGCGCTGATAGTGTGGAAACGAGCGAGAAATTATGGAAAACACGAAAACCTTAGAAGAGAAACTACAACTATGGCTGTGAGGCTGTGGAAACGAGCGAGAAATTACGGAAAACACGAAAACCTTAGAAGAGAAACTACATATATGGCTGTGAGGCTGTGGAAACGAACGAGAAATTATGGAAAACACGAAAACCTTTGATAAGAGAGCCCATAAATATGGCTGTGGTGCTGTGGAAACGAGCGAGAAATTATGGAAACACGAAAACTCTAGAAGAGAAACTACAAATACATAAAACGCAGGATCTGGGATGGAATAAATATTCCTAAAATAGAAAATAGTTGCGACTGAGATTAAATTGACGTTTCCAAAGACGAAAACGGTTTTAAGAAGACTCTCAACATACCCTGAAGATCATCTCGTTGGTAGAATCCCTTCGTGACGCCGATGGTGTATCCCTTTTTGACAGCTTCCGGAAGCTCTTCCAGGGAGTCAATCGGGGTCTCGTAGGCTGGAATGGCCAACACCGCGATGAGCATTCCAGAGTAGAGTGCTGGAAGTGGAGATGGAAGATCCCAGTGTGGAATTTTTTTTTTTTTTTTTTTTTGCATGGGTGTTTGCTACTAGATGAAATGAAAAGTAAGGATAAAAGTATCAAAAATAAAAATAAGGATAAAACTATTGAAAGTAAACAAGAAAAGTAAAAATAACTAAAAATTTTTAAAAAATGAGATTTCTAGCATCACCTATCTTATGGTTATCTCCTGCTTCAAGTTGCTTTCTCTCTCTCTCTCTCTCTCTCTCTCTCTCTCTCTCTCTCTCTCTCTCTCTCTCTCTCTCTCTCTCTCTCTCCCGACTTTCAAGTAAATTATCCTTAAAATAAGAAGCACTTGATAAAGATAAAAGGCATTTTTTTGTACTACAGAAATTTGAAAAAATTATCAATGATTAAATACTCACCAACTATTTATACTCATGTACCAACGATTCAAATTCTGCATATATTTGAAATTTCACCCTTTTAACGCAATTATCAAGATTTCCCATTTTCAACACGGTTAACTGAATGATGAATTTCAAGCATGTATACAAATTCTCTCAAAGAGAATTATGAGCTATAAGTATCTAAGTCTAAATAAAAGTTAAAAACGAAGTTATTCCATCAAAAAGATAATGATAATTTTCAGCAAGATTTTACAAACGAAAAAGAAACATGTAAAAACTGCGCCGAAGTTTTTTTCGGCTCAATCGAGTTTTCTGTAAAGCGTATAATGATGAAACCTTCAGCCACGGCCCATGAAACTCTTAGCCGTGGCCCATGAAACTCAGCCACGGTCCGGTGTTGGCCTGTGTTGTTGGTACCTATAGCGGTGCCAGAAGTATGATTATGGCTAACTTTAGCCTTACATAAAATAAAAACTACTGAGGCTAGAGGGCTGCAATTTGGTATGTTTGATGATCAACATACCAATTTGCAGCCCTCTATCCTCAGTGGTTTTTAAGGTCTGGGGGCGGACAGAAAAAGTGTGGACGGACAGACAGAGCCATCTCAATAGTTTTCTTTTACCTGAAATAACGAGACAAAAGAGATACCAGAAGTAGAAAATGAGTCTCTGGGGCCAGTGGCCTGTCTCAATGAGGTTCCCCTGAAGGACAAAGTTCCGGAACATATTGAAGGACAGGCTCTGGAGACTTGAAATGGGAGCTTCCTTCAGGTAGCGGTAGGATACCTCTGACTGGGCGTAGAGCACGGGTCCTATTAAGATCGTGGATGCGATGATGTAGATCCAGACCTGTAGATGTATGGCGTTTTACAAAAATAAATTATTAAATGAATTAGAAAACATATTAGTTCTGTCATTTTCTTCAAAGCAGAGGTCTTAGCCATGCTTTTAAGGTCAAATCTATACTAGGTGTTCTGTGTGTTACAGGTAACAGTAACAGTTTGAAATTTATAAAAATCTTAGTAGTTTATTGTACAATTGACCAAGTTTTTTTGACCAGGCTTAAGGCCAAATCTCAACTAGTTCCTTGTGACACAGTATCAGGTTAAAACTGATAAAAATTCATAGTAGTTTATTGTACAACTGACCAATTTTTCTCAACCAGGCTTGAGGTCAAATCTCAACTAGTTCATTGTGACACAGTATCAGGTTAAAATTGACAAAAATTCTAGTAGTTTATTGTACAACTGAACAATCTTTTCTCAATCAAGCTTAAAGTCAAATCTCAACCAGTTCTGCTGCCTAAGACTTCATGTGACATGGCATCAGGTTAAAAATCCAATGAAATCTCAGAGCTTTACCGAACAACGTCTTCATGAAAAGAAAAATTTTAAAAACTTTACCTCTAATGTGAACGGGGTAAGCACAGCCAGTGCCCTGTTTTTCTCTTTGGGGGCTCTTGAGAAGATGCCAAGAGACCCTTGGTAGTAGTAGTCTGTGTAATCAATCACTTGAGCCCTAACTTCTGTCAGTAATGATAAAACAAGTGGTCATTAACTTAAAAATAATCTAAAACTTCTGTCAGTAATAATAAATTAAGTGATCATTAACTTCAAAACAATCTAAATTATCCATTCATTTCGCATTTTAATCATTTATTTATATCCTTATCTGTTTATCTGTCTGTTCATTCATTTATCTTTTTTTCTAATTACTGATCTCTTTTTCTATTTCCTATTATCTTCTGTAACTCCTTTCAATGAACACCATAATATTCTTTGGAAGCTTGAATTTAAAGCCAATGGCTACTCTGTAGGCTTGTCACATGTAAATTGGGGTTTATTTTCTGAATAATAATAATAATAATAATAATAATAATGATAATAATAATAATAATAATAATAATAATAATAATAATAACGTCTTTGCTTTTGTCTTTTACATAGTAATACAGTTTACTATATAATTGTGGATTTTTATTTCACAAACTGTTTTTCACCAGATTGTGATTTTCCTAATACATAATAATAATAATAAATAATAATAATCTGGTGTATAAGTATGATATACGTATGATAATCATCAATTCAGGCCAGCCTTTCATTGCAAATGAATAACGTCAGTTAACTCGGTAACGAGAACCATTACAATAACATAACGACTGAGATTAACAAAAGTCATTTGGAGTAGTTTTGGTGGTAAATTTAGGTACCTGACTGAGCTAGACCTACGGGGCGCCTTCGGGAGGTGTGGGGTTACTTAAGATAAGTCTTTCATTAAATAATCACTGATATCGTAAGGGGAAGACTTACCGTTCACGCCGATGACAGAAAGGGCCACGTCAGCTTCTCTCCGGACAACCATTCCGATCATTCCCGTCGCTGAGCCGTCGGGTCTGGGCAGCCCCCAGGTGCCGTCCTTGGGAGTTACCAGGTGGAACCTGGTCAGAGAGGAGAAATTTGTAGTGATTCTCTGCGTCTCTTTCGCTTTCATTTCGTGGAACCTGTTCAGAGAGAAAAAGTTGTAATGATTCTCTCTCTCTCTCTCTCTCTCTCTCTCTCTCTCTCTCTCTCTCTCTCTCTCTCTCTCTCTCGTTCGCCTTCACTTAATGGAACCTGTTCAGAGAGAAAAAGTTATGATGATTCTCTCTCTCTCTCTCTCTCTCTCTCTCTCTCTCTCTCTCTCTCTCTCGTTCGCTTTCACTTCTTGGAACCTGTTCAGAGAGAAAAAGTTGTAATGATTCTCTCTCTCTCTCTCTCTCTCTCTCTCTCTCTCTCTCTCTCTCTCTCTCTCTCTCTCTCTCTCGTTCGCTTTCACTTCTTGGAACCTGTTCAGAGAGAAAAAGTTATAATGATTCTCTCTCTCTCTCTGTCTCTCTCTCTCTCTCTCTCTCTCTCTGTCTCTCTCTCTCTCTCTCTCTTTCGCCTTCACTTCTTGGAACCTGTGCAGAGAGAAGAAAGTTGTAATGTTTCTCTCCCTCTCTCTGTCTCGTTCGCTTTCACTTCGTGGAACCTGTTCAGAGAGAAAAAGTT
>JANJGK010000033.1:34920578-34925578 GCA_039081455.1 Macrobrachium rosenbergii
ACTCTAAACACAGCCATAAAATATTTGCATGGGGATGTTTTCACATGCAGAAACCGGGCATTGATTCTGTAATCACCTGTATAGGACTGACAAATCTCAATTCAGGGAAAATTCCCCTGAACATACAAATTTTGCAGTAATATCATCCTCAATATTACCATGTGAGTGGGCGACATGAGAGGTTAATATAGACAAGAAAAACTAATATATTTATTATTCCTAATTATCCTTGATTGCTAGAATTGTCTGTCATTACTAGAAGTTTATATACATATGAAAGACCACTATTATGATGTTAGCACACAAGAGCCAAGCATAAAATGTCCAGAAGGAATGTTTTCCATCCACGAGTAGGAAACATGCTCTCTCTCTCTCTCTCTCTCTCTCTCTCTCTCCTCTCTCTCTCTCTCTCTCTCTCTCTCTCTCTCTCTGTCTAGACAAAGGCGTATTTTGACATGATTACATATCATTTCGACTATTACTTATGATTGCATGTTGTTAGAATGTTCATTCGCAAGCAGACGTCTATATCCTGATTCCTGATCCTGTGGTAACAGATTTCCTACATATTCAAAGGGATATTTTTATTTTTCTTCGTGAGAGGAATACATTTGAACTGAAGAAACGACTTGAATGCAGTGGTATGGTATAAAGTAAGCTTCAGGTGATATAAATGAAAGTAATTTTCATAGTAAATATTCGTAATGTTAAATAATTTTCCGCATGAGGAAAGAAGAAAATTTTTCACTGGATTTTTACAGGTCAATCTAAAATACACAAAGGAAACTTTTGATGAAGTTGAAAAGGCAGACTGATAGATAGATAGATAGATAGTCAGGAATAGCAGAAAATAGGCGTTGGTCTTCCGATACTGATTTGTGCAGCTTTATATATATATGTGTATATATATATATATATATATATATATATATATATATATATATATATATATATTTATATATATATATATATATATATATATATATATATATATATACATATATATATATATATATATATATATATATATATATATATATATATATGTATATACACATTCGTATACATACATATTATATATATGTGTATATATATATACAGTATATAATATATATATATATATATATATATATATATATATATATATATATATATATATATATATATATATATATATATATATCTATATATATATATATATATATATATATATATATATATATATCTATCTATATATATATATATATATATATATATATATATATATATATATATATATATATATATATATATATATATATATATATATAATATATATACTGTATATGAGAAGGGTCTCCCCTCCTATGTCCTGACAGATCCGTAACTGAGCACTTAAAGAGTAACTTTAAATTTTGCCGTAAAAAAAAAAAGTTAAAGTTTTTCTCGCGTAAGTTGGAAAGTTCTCCGTTTAAATCACGTAACATACACGTATACTGAGTACCAGTATTTCTTAGTCAACCGAAGCTCATTAAATCCAATAACTAAGAAGGCAGAAAGGATTTAGGATGATTCTAAGCATGAATGAAACGTCTTTGGTGGAAATTCAAAGCATCTGGTGTTGTTGGAAAGAATGGAATATAGAGTTTAGGCCAAAGGCCAAGCACTGGAACCTATGGGGTCATTCAGCGCTTGAAATGGAATTGAGAGTACGTAGGTTTGAAAGGTGTAATAGTAGGAAAACCTCGCAGTTGCACTATGAAATAATTGTTAGGAGAAGGTGGATAGCAAGATGGAAGAAAGATAATATGACTGGAGGTACAGTAAAAGGAATGAAAGGGGTTGCAGCTAAGGGCCGAAGGGACGCTGCATAGAACCTTTAGTAATGCCTACAGTGTAACCCCGTGAGGTGCACTGACGGCGGTACCCCTCTACGGGGGGATTTAATGCTGTTTTTCACGCAAATTCCGTAACTTTACCCGTGACGGATTTTGCTTGTACTTTACTAATAAGTTTTCCTCACTGTGTTAGTTTGTAAACATGAGAATCTCCTACATTAATTCCCTGGGATTTTTGTAATATGGTGGTTTGCATTTACATGACACTTCTGGCTTTCTTTCTGGATAATAAAAGAGTCAAGTATGGAAGAGGAAATAAAAGATAATATTTTTACTATTTCATTTTTTATGTTTTAAGGAGAAGGCAGACAATAGGTTACATGTTCATGACTTTGAGATAGGAGTTTGTTGTATTATTAGTAGTAAGTGTAAGCACTTTCACTTCTTGATTTAATGACTAAAGAAAATAGCTAGCGGCCTACAAATAAGATAGATAAAAAAAAAAGAGCTATGGCTAGATAAAGCCTTTCTGAAACTAAAATTGCAAAACGAAGTATTCTTGACGATGGAGAAATATTTTGCAAGAAATATTACAAATCACAAAGTGCTTGCTGGAGCTGTTCTAGGTGGCGATGGAAAAGATTGGAAGAGGATTTATGCAACGAAAACTTACTTCGAAGAAAATAAGGTGGAAAAGAATTCGGCACGAGAAAGAATTAATCTTTCATCAGGGCTTGATGGAATAATTAAATCAGGGGCGAGTGGAAATTCTGACGTAAGAGTGTCATGATGAAAAGTCGAGACAGCAGTTAAGTGGATATAATCTTTAGGGAACAGGGCTATTAAAATTACTATTTCACATCTCTCTCTCTCTCTCTCTCTCTCTCTCTCTCTCTCTCTCTCTCTCTCTCTCTCTCTCTCTCTCTCTGTGTGTGTATGTGTGTGTGTGTGTGTGTTTATAATGTCTAGGAACAAGATTATAAAAATCAGTATTTAGAAAGCTCTCTCTCTCTCTCTCTCTCTCTCTCTCTCTCTCTCTCTCTCTCTCTCTCTCTCTCTCCTCTCTCTCTGTTTCTAGAACCTAGGGGACCAAGATTATCAAAATTAGTACTCCACTCCACCTCTCTCTCTCTCTCTCTCTCTCTCTCTCTCTCTCTCTCTCTCTCTCTCTCTCTCTCTCTCTCTAGAGCCTAGGGACCAAGATTATCAAAATTAGTATTTTACCTCTCTCTCTCTCTCTCTCTCTCTCTCTCTCTCTCTCTCTCTCTCTCTCTCTCTCTCTCTCTATGGTTCTACAGCCTAGATATCTGAGAAAAAACTTTTTTTAGCCTATGAATGAGCCTATGAATGACAATAAAAGACAATTGTACAAGAGGAAATACTTCTTATGTAAATTTCTCACTATATAATCATAGTCCTTGATCCTACTTGCCCAAGAAGCCTCCGTCTTATTTTCCAATACCTTTGCCTCTGCTCTTACACACTTCCCTTTGTGAATCTAAGCACACCATTAATGGGTAAAACTTTTTATTTTTTTATTTTAATCTTCTCTCTTACTTCAACTGGGTTACACAAAGCAGCTGACATTTCCCTCCCGAGATCTAATCTCCTTTAATGGTCTTTGCTCGGAATTTAAAGCATAATTAGAGAAACCATCAGCGAGGTAATCCCTTTTTTTATGTTAGCATTTCCAAGCTTAAGGTATTTCCCCTTATTATCCGCCAGTGTTCAGAAAATTTTAGTTCAAACCTTCTGTAACTTATATTTATAGAGTAATGACCCATAAATTTATTGCTAGATAAAACTATGTGTTTTTAGTTTTGTTTATTTAATTTTTAAGGTCCTTAAGAAACAAAAGTTCCCTCGTTTTGGCAAAATTCTCGGTATTTCGTGTAAGTTTTTCAGCCTGTTGGGCCATATAACTCTTTTATTTCAAGTTGTTACCATAAACCCGTTCCTCAGATCTTGCTTTTCGTTGATGATATACTGCAAAATACCAAACGAGTCTTTCCAGTTGAGTAACCCATTTCTACTGGGCAAGAAAACTGGTTAAGGTGAGAGTCTACCTGTTACTGGTAACATTGGGTTACCATGGCAACGCTGACGCTGGTCGGCAAGGATTTTCCAGGCAATAATGTCACATCCTGGATACAGTCGCTACACAATAACGGACAAAAATCACTGAAAAAAATGTCTGTTGTGAAGGTATAGGGTTCCAGAGACTTACTGGTTATTTCCTCACTTGTTGAAATGAAGTCTGTTGTGGAAGCTGTCATGAATCCAATGAAAAAGGACAAAATATTACAGACTTACTGGAAGTCGAACCAAAACAAGGATTTCACAGTTGCCAATTCCCTTCTCTTAGAATCGGGCCATATTTTTATTTCTTGTTAAAATGAATTCACAGAATTCGTAATTTTAAATCATCAAACAATGTCAAAACAATTTATCTTGATTTTATCATTCTAGACAATACTATGAGAAATATATGTGTTTTATTGTTGTATTCATATTTAGGGATAGATAGGCTAGTTCATTCAAATCATTTGCTTACTACTCAGGAACGTTAGAGTGATATTCAAATATACATTGATTCCTGAACTGATGATCATTGGGTATCTGAATTAAAAACATTTTACTTTTAGTAATGCCATGAAGTTGTTCTTATCTCAACTCTGAATATAAGTTACATCTGGTCATAAAAGAATAAAGTAAAATCAAATTAAATCTAAAAGAGCATTTGACATAAAGAAGTTTCACCTCTCAACTTCTTGAAAAAAGGGAAAATAATGTGGGGACCATATATCTAAATAATAAAAAAAAAAAAAAAAAATCATTAGAACAGTGCCTAATACTTTCAGACGAATATGATAACCATTATAAAAGATACTATATATCGAAATATTGTTCATCTATCCGGGAGCTACCAGGAAATGTTGGTTACATTGCAATGGGATGGATAACTGATTCTCGAAATACGTCTTCAATATTTCTATCTTGATAAAAGTCATAGAATTACTTACAGGAAAAGACAGAGAGGCGTTTCAATCCTTCAAAGATCTTATTAATTTTTTGCTAATTAAACCGAATAATTTCCAACTAATGGCTTTCAAAAGAAACATATTAACGCTTAGGTAAGTAATGAATATTCCCACGCAAAGTCAAAAGATGTAGGTTTTAAGT
>JANJGK010000033.1:34933078-34942216 GCA_039081455.1 Macrobrachium rosenbergii
TATTATTATTATTATTATTATTATTATTATTATTATTATTATTATTATTATTATTATTATTATTATTATTATCATTTCAGTAGATGAAACCTATTCGCATGGAACAAGCACACCAAAGGGGCCACTGACTTGAAATTCAAGCTTCCAAGAATGTTGGTTTCAACCCTCCCACTGCAGCAGACCCCCCAACACTGCAGCAGTAACTGATCACGATACAGAACCAGCGATTTTTCATCGCCCTGGGTGAGACGCGAACCCGCCGCGACATCTGAGTGGCTTACAAACAACACTGACCACTATATCAGCGAACCAGCTAAACTGCTATAGCAATGCCTCTGTCAAGTCCATGATAATGATAGTGAAAATGATAGACTCTCTATCATTCCTTAATGGCACTCTGATCAGTCCTATCTCTTCCACAACCTCACTCACCCTTTTCCACTGCATGCCAAGCAGTACTACCTACTACAACTTTCCAAGGGCGTGAAATTGCTCTCTTACCTTTTACTCTCACCTTCGTTATCGCTCTTCGACTCCTGTTGCTCTGCATATTGCGAGGAGGAGGCTATTCATTCCAACTTCTTCAAACTGTTGTTCTTCTTCGTTGCATATTTCAACGGCTATTTTCATTTTGGTAAAAATGGGTCGAGTCTTCATCAACTTCCTGCAGAACACAAAGGACTGCTTAGTGATTCCTCTGGTCCTCTGTCGTTTTAACTTGCGTGTTGTTCCGTCTCGTTTCGTTCAACTGTCTTTTTTGTAGCGGTTAAATGATAGTTTACTTTTATTTGTTAGTAATTTGTCTTCCTCTGAAATTGACGAAGGATTTTAGTAGTCGTTGGAAATCATTCATTTTATCATCTAGTGAATTCACTTTGCAAACATTATTATCTACAGTTCTTGCACTGTACACACGTTCAGCTGTAAGTAATTATCCCCCTCCTCTCTCTCTCTCTCTCTCTCTCTCTCTCTCTCTCTCTCTCTCTCTCTCTCTCAACTTTACTATCAAAAACATTAACTTCCACTTTTCAAATAGCACAAACCTTCAGTTGCAAGTAATTATTTTCTCTCTCTCTCTCTCTCTCTCTCTCTCTCTCACACACACACACACACACACACGCACGCACAAATTATACATGCATGCATAAATATATACGCTTGTGTGTGTGTGAGAGAGAGAGAGAGAGAGAGAGAGAGAGAGAGAGAGAGAGAGAGAGAGAGAGAGAAGCCTGGTCTTCAAACGACTCCTTAACTTTCGTAACGGTCTTTGAAATGCAAACAACAACGCGTCTCTCTCTCTCTCTCTCTCTCTCTCTCTCTCTCTCTCTCTCTCTCTCCTCTCTCTCTCTCTCTCTCTCTCTCTGTAAAAGTAAAATATCCTCCGTCTCCCTTCCCCCCAATCCCACCCCACCCCCTACCTCCCCCTCCCCCCACCTTTGATCGCATCTCTTACAAAGCCATCTTACAAAAGTCATATGCGAGCGCGGAGGCGAATTCCTGTTTATTTGTGATTCCCGTCATGCATAACGAGATGAAAGGAGGTGTAGGTAGGTAGAGCGTTCCGGATTTCGCAAGAGATCCTCCTGTGATACGCAAAGAGTCCAAATAAAATGTAGTAAAAATACATTCTTCAAAAATGCTTTACATGACAAGCTCGATTAACAATAGCTGCTTTCAAAGGCGGCAGAGGTCGTCAAGGCGAAAGAGATCTGGAAATATTTTCTTATGAAACTAAAAAAAAAAAAAAAAAAAAAAATGAGACTCAAAATGAAATAGAATAAAGATAAATTTTTCAAAAATGCTTTTCACGACAAGCTCGATTAACAATAGCTGCTTTCAAAGACAGAGGTTGTCAAGGCGAAAGAGATCTGGAAATATTTTCTTATGAAACTAAAAATAAAAAATAAAAAATGAGACTCAAAATGAAATAGAATAAAGATAAATTTTTCAAAAATGCTTTTCATGACAAGCTCGATAAACAATAGCTGCTTTCAAAGGCAGAGGTGGTCAAGGCGAAAGAGATTTGGAAATATTTTCTTATGAAACTAAAAATAAAAAATAAAAAATGAGACTCAAAATGAAATAGAATAAAGATAAATTTTTCAAAAATGCTTTTCATGACAAGCTCGATAAACAATAGCTGCTTTCAAAGGCAGAGGTGGTCAAGGCGAAAGAGATTTGGAAATATTTTCTTATGAAACTAAAAATAAAAAATAAAAAAACATGAGAATCAAAATGAAATAGAATAAAGATAAATTTTTCAAAAATGCTTTTCATGACAAGCTCGATAAACAATAGCTGCTTTCAAAGGCAGAGGTTGTCAAGGCGAAAGAGATTTGGAAATATTTTCTTATGAAACTAAAAAAAAAAAAAAAAAATGAAAAATGAGAGTCAAAATTAAATAATGTAAAAGTATTTTTTCTAAAATGCTTTTCATGACAAGCTCTATTAACAATAGCTGCTTTCAAAAGCAGCAGAGGTCGTCAAGGCGAAAGAGATTTGGAAATGTTTTCTTATGAAACTAAAAGAAAATTAAAAATTAAAAATTGAGAGTCAAAATTAAATAATATAAAAATAAATTTTTCAACAATGCCTTTCATGACAAGCACGATTAACAATAGCTGCTTTCAAAGGCAGAGGTCTTCAATGCACTATATTACAAAAAAATTAGCGGGAGGTGTCTTGTACAGTGTGTCAAAGTACCATTTCGATCAAATAATTAGTTTGAAAGATATTTGAGGAAAACGATGACTCACGGTTCCTGAGATAAGTAGTTCATATGCATTCCTCTGCTTTTCACAATGAAGAATTATCTCGTAAATATGATTGAGAACAGGTTTTCATGTAATTAAAAAAGAGGTCAACAAAAATTGTTGTTGCATACTTTTGCAGAATTAGCTAAGGAATGTGATTAATGATGATATGATGAAAATATTCATGATGTAATTGAATCGAAGGTTAAAGGAATATGTCTGTGCATGCAATTACAGAACTGATAAATACAGTTATTTATTCATCATCAATGTAATATTCTAGGGTTTTTGAGACTGCCTTCAGAAAATACATAAACACAAGATATTCACTGGCCTTTTCACAACGCCAATTACAGGCACTACAAAAATTTCAGGATATCACAGAAACATCACCTCTTCTCGTTTATGTTTTGTCAGAGCACAAGTGCGCCAGTGACTTTAATAAGGACGACAAATTATTAATAAAATTATAATCATTACGTGCTTACATGCCTAGGACATTATAGGCAGCAAATATATACATTTCTCTTACGCGTTCAGCATTTCCTGAATGTTAACAGATGTAGCAATGACTTTGTAAAATATAAAAATACTAATTTGTGTTAGCTCCGAGCCATAATTGAAATCAATTAAAAGTATAACATATGAAACTATTTTTCCAAATATATAAATAAAAATATACCCAGAGCATGAAAAGTTACGGTACTATATTTTAGGGCCGTAATTGATTAAATAAATAACGATAAAACGTATATATATGATCACGCGAACAATTTATCGAAGCATTTCATGGTCCCAAAAATAAAATATTTATAATTATCGCTCTATTGCTTTATTTTTGGCAAATAATTTTATTTTGCGGGTGGTTAATTGTCTCTGGTGACGTCACGTTTTCATCTGACTTTTCAATAACAGAAAATCAGTAGTAATTTGCTGTATATTGTAGGAACAGAGTATTAGGAGATTTTTACCTGCCAGTATTGATCAGAACAATTATTAAGGCATCCATCGATCTCACAGGAATTGGCATTCAAGAAACTTTACATGAACCAGCTTAGTTCATCCAGCAAAAACAAAAGGGGGGGGGGGGGCTTTGAAAATATAGGTGGAAAAACCTCACCTTACAGAAATTAGTTTTGGGAATTAGCAAAATGATTCTTAGGAATTTTACATCTAAGGGAGATGTAAAATTGGAAGTTTTCGAAACCTATAATAGTAGACTTCTGCAACCTTACCTTGTGTTTTGAAAAGTTCAGCTATTTGCTGGAGACAGACATCGGGAAATAGTTTGGCTATTTTCTGAATGTAGACATCGTAGTTTGGCTATTTTCTGAATGTAGACATCGGGAAATAGTTGAACTATTTTCTGAATATAGACATGGGATATCATGTAACTATTTTCTGAATATAAACATCGAGAAATAGTTTTAAACTATTCTCTCTCTCTCCTCTCTCTCTCTCTCTCTCTCTCTCTCTCCTCTCTCTCTCTCTCTCTCTCTCCTCTCTCTCTCTCTCTCTCGTCTATTAATATATCGAAAATTACCTTGTTATTTCAGACACTACTATCTCTCTCTCTCTCTCTCTCTCTCTCTCTTAATTATATGCAACATTACCTTGTTATTTCAGAACTCTCTCTCTCTCTCTCTCTCTCTCTCCTCTCTCTCTCTTCTCTCTCTCTCTCTCTCTCTCTCTCTCTCTCTCTCTCTCTCTCATCTATTAATATATCGAAAATTACCTTGTTATTTCAGACTCTCTCTCTCTCTCTCTCTCTCTCTCTCTCTCTCTCTCTCTCTCTCTCTCTCTCTCTCTCTATTAATATATGCAACATTACCTTGTTATTTCAGAAACTCTCTCTCTCTCTCTCTCTCTCTCTCTCTCTCTCTCTCTCTCTCTCTCTCTCTATTAATCATATGCAACATTACCTTGTTATTTCAGAGACTCTCTCTCTCTCTCTCTCTCTCTCTCTCTCTCTTCTCTCTCTCTCTCTCTCTCTCTCTCTCTCTCTTCCAAAGGATCTCAAGTTCCATCACCTTTAAATGTAAGTCCTTCACCCACTCCATCTTCCTTCTGCCAAGTCCTTATGTAATGCGATTAAGTTGAGCGTCCTATCTCCCAACTGGGAATCCTATACAATTTTCCTAGCACAGTGTGAGGGAATCTATTTTCCTGGGGCGTTCAGGTATCCTATTCCAAAGTGGGAATTGCGAAGTGTGGTTGACAATATTCTGCAGGATTCTCGGTTTCTTTGTATGAATTCGTGTTAATTACAAGGCTTTGTTGATATGAATGATAAATGATAATTTCCTCTTATACTATAAGAGATATTGCAGCAAGAGAAATTCTGAGGATGGTTAGATAAGTAATTATATGATAGCCTACACTGAAGTGTTATCCAACTTCCTTTCTTTGTTATAATTTCTGTAATTTCTCAGATATTAAATTATTTCTTACAGGCTATATTTTACCTCCTATCCACGTATACGCATATTGCTTTCTATATCATATATACACGTCGTAATACCAATAAAAGATATACAGAATATAGGGAAAAGTGGAGCAGATTATTTTACATCTTGGATCCTGATTTCTAAGATTTATTTTTCTCTGTTCAGTCTTCCGTCAATTCTAAGCACTTAATCAATATATAGAATCTGGTGATGGACAATAATAAAGAGAAAATTCACCTTCCTCTTTGATAGTAATAATAATAATAATAATAATAATAATAATAATAATAATAATAATAATAATAATAATAATAATAATACCTTTTTTTCAACACCATCTCTATCTTTAGTCAAACTCAGGAATGCTTGTACTTTGATATTTTTTTTATTTTCCCTCCCTTTCATATCTCGTTAGAAATATTCTTGTATCTTAATCAAGAATTGCCGCACCAGGCTTAATTTTGTGTTTGCGACATCGCAAGGTGCTGCTTTCCATTTCCTCAGCAGAGAATTTTCTTCCTTAAAAAGCCCTTATATACTAAGCGTCTCAAAACCAAAATGTTTTTCCATTATACGTACGCCATTAAGCTTTTTGTTTTTTAAACTCGTAACCAATAGGAAAAGACCTCAACGTTATCTAGAAAACAGTGGCCGCTGCAATTCAATTTGGTAGAATTGTCAAGAAACCACTGCGTTTTCTCGTTCAACATTACCCGGAATTTTGTACTTTTTTATTCGATTTAATCACCTGGTGTTATGGAATAGACTTAAAGCTGTAGGAGGCTTCAGTACAAGAAGTTTATGACTGATTTTTGGAATGATATTTTTGTAGGAATAACCATCATTTTAGCAGCAGTATCTAGCACGGTTCTGTGCGAAAATCAACATACTTGATAATAATTGATCACAATTTTAAATCATAAATAACAGCTTCAGTACAAGAAGTCTATGATTGATTTTTGGAATGATATTTTGTAGGAGTAACATCATTTTAGTAGCAGTACCTAGTACGGTTCTGTACAAAAATAAACTTACTCTATAATAATTGATCACAACTAAAAAATATAAGATCTTTTAAAGAAACTAAATAGGTACTTCTTATCCCCCATATGATACACCAGCATTCTAGCTATTTATTTTCAGACTGGAAGACTTTCTATTCAAAATAAAGGAAATATTCGTTCTTTCAAAAAAACAATTCTTTACATATTTCATACGCTCACCTTCCCATTCAGTGAGGAGGACCTTGAGTTACCATTTTGAAATATGACCTCCAATAAACTGAGGCCAGTATTATTCCTCTCTCTCTCTCTCTCTCTCTCTCTCTCTCTCTCTCTCTCTCTCTCTCTCTCTCTCTCTCTGACCATATAGATCTCTTTTCCTCTTCCAATGACACCGCCACCCGTTGTTCACGTTCCTCCCACGGTTCCGTTCTCTCTCTCTCTCTCTCTCTCTCTCTCTCTCTCTCTCTCTCTCTCTCTCTCGCTTTCTGCTTGCTTGTAAGTTTGCTTTCATGCCTAATATAGGAGGACCTTTCGACATCATTTCGGGGACACGGCCTCTAAATAGACTGAGGCTAACATTCCCTCTCTCTCTCTCTCTCTCTCTCTCTCTCTCTCTCTCTCTCTCTCTCTCTCTCTCTCTCTCTCTCTCTCTCTCTGGGCTTCTGCTTGCTTTATAAGGTGAGCTTGTAACAGACATCCGATGGGCGATGGGTCTGAAATATTAAAAGACTCAGACCGAGACGTCCGGATTTCACTCTCAGAGAATCATGAGGTATTAGAATAGATGTGACGTCATGGATGTTACTGAATGTTTACTCCATAATGAATATTTCTGCGTGACAAAATTGAATGGCGTTCTTAGTAAGAGTAAGGACAATATTTAGAAGATGGTTATAAATAAGATACAAGCAATGGTACTTATTAGTTATATGATTCTGCCAAAGGCTTGACATTTTAATGGACATTTCCAGGATCTGACGTTAAGAAATTTACATTGATATTTTCTTTTAGTTTAATAAGAAATCAAGTATCTTCTTTAATTGTCCTTTTGCGTATACATAAGCTAAGCAAAGACAACAAACAAGACAACAAAGTCTAAACAAGAAAGTGTGAGCAGACAGTAATTAGTATCGAAAACGTGAGCCTGAATTAGTATTCCATTCACGCTACCTCCCCAAGTACAAGGACCTACTCACTGCCTCTCGTCATTCCTTGAGAAAGTCTCAAGGAACTGTGAGACCTTACGGTCGTTAGGAAACAATGATGATCTTTTCTCTGACTCAGACAAAAAGAACTTGATTTAAACATGACCTATGTCTCTGTCTCTGAGAGCGACAAAGGTTGTGTTTAAATCAGCATTGTATTAAAGAGAATTTGACAAATTCTTAATCATTGCTGGATTCTGTTCTGGACAGCATTTGGTGATGCGTCTCCTCGCCTTTGGGAACAGAAATGGCACGTTATTTCATTAGGGGGTTTAATAGTGTTACAATAGGGCCTTGTTATGTAATCCCTTACAGTAATGAAGCCATTTAGATAGCTCAGATAACTGAATGATGGATGGATGCTATATGTCACATTGCTGAAATAAATATCCTAAATCTGAGGCGTGAAAATATAAACAAATGTCCTGAAAACTGAGGCGTGAAAATATAAGAAATTATTTGGTAATTTTGGATACAGACGAATTTCTCTTTTATAAAGAAATTATGCAGTTTATTGATGGACAGAGAAGCTTGAGTCCTTACTATTTTATAAAGTGAATAGCAAATATAAGTCATATTCCCAGAAAATAAAATACCAGAATGACCATCAACAATGTATTGACTCATAAATTAATGTTTTTATAACCTTTAGAAAGATTTTATTTTGAGGAAAAAGTTGTTCAGTCAGAAATCTGAGAAATAAAATAGAGAGAGAGAGAGACCTTACCTTACAGACCTTACAATTCGTTCGGGTTGCCCCAGGTCCCTCAGTGTGAGGCACCTTTGATGTCTACCAGAGAGTTGCTAACGCATCTTCCAGATGAGAGAGAGAGAGAGAGAGAGAGAGAGAGAGAGAGAGAGAGAGAGAGAGAGAGAGAGAGAGCAGACGAACAAATCAACAGACATATATAAACTTTTCACTGACAAAAACTTGAAGTTCTCAAGTTAACCCTGAGCTCGATCCTGAATGGGAAAATACTAAGTGGACGCAACTAATGCAAAAAATACACAGCTATTTTCAAAGCCTCTTTTTTCTGAGCCATTCTTTAGTTTCCAAACAATCGAAAGTTGTTCAAAGCATCGCCGGAGGAAACAAAGCCATCCGCTTCATTTTTCTCTTCTCAAAGGAGAATCATTACTGAAAGACATCCTGCTTCATTCTTCTTCTCTCGGACGAGAATCATTACTAGAAGACATCCTGCTTAATTCTTCTTCTCTCGAACGAGAACCATTGCTACAGTATACCCACTTAATTCTCCTCCACTCAAACGAGAATCATTACTGGAAGCGCTTCTTCTTCTTCTTCTTCTTCTTCTTCTTCTTCTTCTTCTTCTTCTTCTTCTTCTTCTTCTTCTTCTTCTTCTCTCCCAAAGCTAACGTAGCTTAAAGAGACTTTGGATCATATGCTTGTAAACAGCATTCATTATGACTTTTCGGCCATTCATTAAGCTGGAAGTTTGGCAATTTCCTCCGGCTAATAAGACTCGCAGCGCTTTTTTGCGAATTGGCAGAGTCAAAACACAAACTGAACTCCTGCTCGCTAATTTATTATCGTCTGGGAACTGATGCACGAGAAATTGGAGAGAATGGAAGCTGTTGAGGATGGTGGACGAGAGAGTTTGTACATTATTTTTTGTTTATTACGAATTTACGTAAAAATTAATTAGCTGATATTAATTCTAAGTGGTGAAAGAAGGATTTTACCATGGTTCATATTTCTGTTAGGAAA
>JANJGK010000033.1:34942316-34949816 GCA_039081455.1 Macrobrachium rosenbergii
AATAATTTTGTTTTCCAGGCTTTAATTATGTGGAAAGACATAATGTCTAGTTTTTTAAACGGCTGGAAATGTTAATGAAAAAATGCATTATCATATCTAATATTCTTTTTATTCAAGGAAATATTAGAGAACGTTATGAAAAGACGATATTGTGAGAAGTAAGGAATAGATATTTTATCAGATCTAATATTCTTTTTTCTTTTTATTCACAGAAACATGAGAGAACATCATAAAAAGACGTTGCTATGAGAAGTATGAAAATTGGCATGACTGCAAACTACAGACACAGACAAATCACCACATTTCCATTGTTCTCTCAATTTTCCAGAAGGTAATATTCAGTCCCTAAGTTCTAGGAACTTGTATATAAGGCTTTAGTACACTTCTCTTAAAGCTGTTCTGAGGTCGACAGAGCAATAAGCATTGGCTCTTTCTAGGGAGATTGTGTTTTGCCAAAGTCCATATATAAACGAGAGGTTTCGTGGAATGAGGTGTCTGCCTGGTCTAGACAGTAAATATAAGTATCCATAAATCGCACCTCTTCCCGTTTTCTGTTTTGCCTCGTTTTCTATTTTATCCCGTTTTCTATGTGTTGTTATGTTGCTATTTCAAGGAATGTCAAGTACTTATATATTTATGTTAACCGAGTTTGGTATACATGGGCATAAACGTCATAAAAATCTTTGCTCTTGTGAAATTATTGGTTACAGGAAAGGCAACTGCTTGTGATTTAAAGCGATGTAAACTAGATAAAAGAAACTACAGATATTATATATCTGTTGTGAGTAACAAGAAAGGGTGTCTTATGCATTCATGTGTAAACATAGATACTATAACATTTGAAGTTATAAACAGAAATTGTCAGCTATGAGAAAGCACAATAGAGTTAAATAAAACTGAACATTATCAACATCAGCGCAATAGTTTCACATACGAGACAACATCAAATATAAATCACGGGAGAGCATCAGCCATAAATATAAATGATATCAATCTAATATAAGTGCGGATACGAGATACCTGATAATATAAATCCGGTTTTGATTCAATGTTCTCTACTGACAAGTAAATTTGTTAAAGCAAAAGGTGATAGTATATCACAATTACGGATACAACTCTATATATCTTTTAGCACTTAAAAGATATAAGTTAGATTTATGCTGTTATTTCTAAGATTTTCTAAAATGATAAAATGTGGTGTGTCAAGTTTTGAGACTTCTTGATTGAGAAATGTTTTAAAATCATTTGGGAGGAAAATATTGGTACGAGAAAGAATGGATGTTTTAGAATGGAAAATATTCTAATAGCCATGGTATTACTTTATTATTACTCACTGACCATTATTATTATTATTATTATTATTATTATTATTATTATTATTATTATTATTATTATTATTATTATTATTATTATCTTTATTATTTAAAACTGAATAAAAATGATAAGGTATCCTCACTTTTTCATAACACCTTACTGGACTATTATTATTATTATTATTATTATTATTATTATTATTATTATTATTATTATTATTATTATTATTATTCCAACCTGAATCAACAAAAGACAGGATTATATCTCATATGCATCCTTCTATTTCAGTGACCTTCCCGCAGACAAGTGCTGGCTGACGTCAGCCAAGAATAATCTTAGACACGTGAACACAGGGGATCTTAACAGCTCTGCTCTTAAATGTCACCGTCTGAGGTGTGTCCTCTTAGGGCGACGTAGGAGGATACCAGAGAAAGCTGAAGGCCCTTCCTCGTCTAAAAACAGGCAGTAAAATCTAATAGATATGTTTATGCATAAAATACCAACTTTTCGTGAATTCTGGCTTTGATTGCCCTTAGTTCGAAGTATCCATGAATTTAATGATTGTTCCCGTTGAATTACTCTTAAATAAAACTAGAAAGATTGTATTTTAAAACAGGCAGTAAAATCTAATAGATATATTTAATCATAAGATACCAACTTTTTCATGAATTTTGGCTTTTTTAATCTTAGTACAACGTCCCCATGAATTTGATAACTGTTTCAGTTGATTGTTCCTTGTGGGAGGAATATTAATGTTTAGGAAGAACTGACAATTTCCTACGCCCAGATCTTCTGACTAATACTGCGCTAACGATACTGCAAGCTTTTCTTATTGGCCCAGATCGTATTATAAATAACTGGCTTAATTTCTCATCCGTGAAGAAACTGGTTAAGAATATATAGTTATTCTTCATCTTCCATTGTGGGACACGGTTGCTTAAACAAATTGGTTTAAATGATTTCCTAGCTTAAAGCATTTAGGGCAAGCATGACGGATCCTGAATTATAATTAAATATATCATTAGGATAAGCTTCAAATTATATTCCTTCAATTTTAATTCTTGTGCTTGAAGACAGACGAGAATTCCACTTTCTTTTATGATATTGGTGTCGTATTTCCCCCAGTTCCACGTCCTCACGTGAAAACGATATTTATACAACTGACACATCTAATTCCTCTACATGACTCACTTCTCGACCCAAACTGGCAAACTGGAAATAATCCATTTATCTCTGAGTCGAATTAAAAATTTAAACCACTTTACTAATTATCCGAGTCAGCAAATGCATTTGGACTAAACTGATTTGAGGTCTTTGTGGGGATGTGACGAGTAAGCCCAGAGCATCTGGCTCTGCAACATCGTAATAGTTTTACCAGAAGGATTTCGTGTTAAGCAGTGAGCACATTTTGAAGGGAGGACTTAGCTGTTAATACGATTGCTGGCCCATTGCCAAAAGTTTAATTAGCACAGAGTGTGTTCATAGAAATGAATGGGTAATACGTTTGGTGTTGATAAAAAAAAAAAAAAACAGTATTCAAGAAGTTACGATACGAGGGTGTTTTATAGCAATTTAATTTTATTTAAAATACATTTACAATACAAGATTAATGGGAATCTTGATGTTGTCAAAAAGGCCCATTTGAACATTGGGTCTGTATGATATTACGAAAGTAGCCTTTCTTCGGGGTTTATTTTAGAATAATAATAATAATAATAATAATAATAATAATAATAATAATAATAATAATAATAATAATAATAATAATAATAATAATGATAATAATGTTCATATTATTAGAGAAAATCTACTATAAATTATAATTGTGTCTCATCACTCACAAAGACTTACTTTAACGAAAAAAATTAAGCAATATTTGATGAATCTTAAGATAAGAGCGCACCATACTTCCAGCACATAAAAATAAATGGGGACCCTTTTTTTCATATCCTGTCAAAAATATTAGCTGGCGAGAGTGACCACAGATGACGCGCGTTACCTCAACAAGCCGTGAAAGCTGTCAGTCAGGTACTCACTTTGCCAACGTGCTGACTTCGTAAAGTGCTGGGTTTTATATCTCATAAAATTGCCTGTGTAAGCAGGCGTTTACTCTTCACTTTCCTGGAACACGGATGCTTAAGTATGCATTCAGTGATAGATATTGTCTATTTTTTCAGATTCTGTCTCTGTTATACAACATTAGGAATTATTTTATGATAGGTTAATGCAGGAGGAAGATTGATTTGGAAGATTTTATCTCTTTACAGGATGTTTTCGTCTACTTGCCGTTATTCTCTCTCTCTCTCTCTCTCTCTCTCTCTCTCTCTCTCTCTCTCTCTCTCTCTCTCTCTCTCTCTCTCTCTCAATACTTCTATCCGTCTATCCACCGTATTAGTTAAAAATATGTTTGCCTGCATCATTGTATATTCATATTCTCTCTCTCTCTCTCTCTCTCTCTCTCTCTCTCTCTCTCTCTCTCTCCTCTCTCTCTCTCTCTCTCTCTCTTTTAATTACTTTAGTTAACTGTTATGAGTCTTTAATTTTTATTCCTCTCTCTCTCTCTCTCTCTCTCTCTCTCTCTCTCTCTCTCTCTCTCTCTCTCTCTCTCTCTCTCAGCAACTTCTTTTAACTATTATGTATCTTTTTACAAATGTTATCCTCTCTATTTTCAGCCAATTTTATTTCTCTCTCTCTCTCTCTCTCTCTCTCTCCTCTCTCTCTCTCTCTCTCTCTCTCTCTCTCTCTCTCTCACGTTAGTGAATTAGACGCGTGAAAGCTTTTCATTTCCCGCCTGTTATCTTAAGGGATAATTAATTTCAATGTTTGTTAAAACTGTTCATGCATATATTTTATAAGAATCATTTCAACTTCTTGGTATTACCATTGACTAAAATGTTTTACTTTTCTTGAGTTAAACTGACTTTCTTAGCAATGAACGTTCTCAGTCACTTAGTTCTTGACTTTTCTCTATTTGTATTATAACAGTCAGTTAAGATGTTTTTCCTGTACTCATAAAATGAACATTATTTTCATAGCCATTGCATATGAATTGTGGTTGTCATGATAGAAATATATAAACTGTATATATATATATATATATTATATATATTTATATATATATTATATATATATATATATATATATATATATATATATATAATATATATATTAGATTTACTTCTTACATTAAAGACATTGCAGACCACGAATCTAATTACGATTAAATAAGACCATCATTGTCCCAGAATTATGTATTCCAATCTATATTCATTTTATGATGTATAGTGGCTGGTAAGGTATGATGAATACTGATTAAAAAGAAACTCATTGTTCCTGATGTTTTAATAATTCATAAAATTATTTATTTCATCATTCTTTAGATATAAAGGTCAACCCACATATATATATATATATATTTCTCGCATTAATTCTTTTTTTATTTCACTGGCAATATCACGTGCTATGAAAAAAAATAGGCATTATTAACGCTCATGCAACGGAAAATAAAAGTTATACAAAAGAGTTTCTCATTTTTCATACCATGTTGCAAAAGAAATACTCGTACGTTCATCGTTCATATTTTAATGCTAGATTGCTCTCTCTCTCTCTCTCTCTCTCTCTCTCTCTCTCTCTCTCTCTCTCTCTCTCTCTCTCTCTCTCTCTCTCTCTCTGTGTGTGTGCTAGACCCATTCAAGACTAGATCAAACACCATTCCTATGGAATGCTTCAATTCCCAGGGAATCTGTCTTTAGGAATATATCAGAAAAGGGACCATGCAGGAACAAAAATTCTTAAGGGGGATTTTGGCCCTTCATCCTTACTCCCAATTCAGTTTAATTGGTTGCGTCTTGAGAGAGAGAGAGAGAGAGAGAGAGAGAGAGAGAGAGAGAGAGAGAGAGAGAGAGAGAGAGTCAGTTGCAGGTTTCTATACTTCTGCTTCAGTTTCTTACATTTATAGAAATTAATTCTCATAACAGTTGATGGTAATAAATATAATGATTTTCAATGATTTCATTGATGTAGCAATTTTCGTCTCATTAAATTATTCATAATTAATTTAAGGATGCATAATTAAAACTTTCTCAGTGGAATTATGTTTCATGCGAGTGGATTACATTATGTGTCGTTATCTAATATATCGTTTATTTCATATTAATTATGGCAATTTTGACACCATTAAAATATTTACATTTAAGATTGCCTAACTAAGATTTTCTGATTATAATTATGAAATAAAACTGTTTTGTTTAAATTGATATGAAATATATAATAATATATAATAAAATAATATAAAATATGTAATATAATCTATCGTAAAAATTTATGACTGCATTATATTATATATTTTATATAATTATTATATATATTATATTATTTTATATACCATATTAATTTAAACAAAACAAATTTTGTATTGAACAAAAGCACTTATTGAAGAATTTGCGAAAAAAGAGAGATTTTATGACTGGATTATATCAAAAATTTTATATTATTGTATTATATATTATACTATATTATATTTCATGTTGTTTAAAACAAAACAGTTTTTATATTGAACAAAAGCACGTATTTAAGAGTTTGCAAAAAAAGAGAGGTTTTATGACTTGATTACATAAAATTTTTCATATTATTGTAATATATATTATATTTCATGTTATTTAAACAAAACAGATTTTATATTGAACAAAAGCACGTATTTGAGTTTGCAAAAAAAAAGAGGTTTTATGACTATATTATTTTATATATTTTGTATTATTGTATTTTATACTGCATTATATTTCATATTATTTAAACAAAACAGTTTTTTAGAGGTTTTATGACTGGATTATATTATATATTTTATAATATTGTAATATATTATTATATTTATATAATATATTAATTTAAACAAATCAGTTTTTATATTGAACAAAAGCTCGTATTTAAGAGTTTTCGAAAAAAGAGAGGTTCCATGACTGGGTTATTTTATATATTTTATATTATTGTATTATATATTATATTATATACCTTTTTAATTTAAACAAAACTCGATTATATTCTATATTTCATATTATTATAATGTATATTATATTATATTCCATATTAATTTAAACAAGACAGTTTTTATATTGAACAAAAGCTCGTATTTAAGAGTTTTCGAAAAAGAGAGGTTTTTATATATTTTATATTATTGTGTTATATATTATATATATACCTTTTTTAATTTAAACGGAACTCGATTATATTCTATATTTTATATTATTGTGATATATATTATATAATATTCCATATTAACTTAAACGAAACAGTTTTTACATTGAACAAAAGCTCGTATTTAAGAGTTTTCGAAAAAAGAGAGGTTTTTATATATTTTATATTATTGTGTTATATATTATATTATATACCTTTTTTAATTTAAACGGACTCGATTATATTCTATATTTTATATTATTGTGATATATATTATATAATATTCCATATTAACTTAAACAAAACAGTTTTTACATTGAACAAAAGCTCGTATTTAAGAGTTTTCGAAAAAAGAGAGGTTTTTATATATTTTATATTATTGTGTTATATATTATATTATATACATTTTTTAATTTAAACGGAACTCGATTATATTCTATATTTTATATTATTGTGATATATATTATATAATATTCCATATTAACTTAAACAAAACATTTTTTACATTGAACAAAAGCTCGCATTTAAGAGTTTTCGAACAAAAAGAGAGTGGTTTCCACGGAAGACTTGCTCTCTTCCACCACATTCATTCATGACTGGGCGATTAGAGCGGAGGGTTGGCGATTCATCACAGGACTGATGCATGTGCCAATTCCAATACTCCCACTCCGATATAAACATTGATTAATGGTCTAATCTAGACGAACTGATGCTGCAGCAATCCGGGATATAATAAAAAAAATTACAAAAGAACGATTCCAATATTAGTGAATACTGAATGTGATTTTTTTTTTGTTTTAATGAAAAAATATATATATAAAAAAACAGAACGAACGTTTCCAATATTAGTGAATTGTGAATGTGTTTTTTGTGTTTTTTTGTTTTGTTTTATGAAAAAAAATAAACAAAAGACACATCGAACGCTTCCATTATTAGTGAATTGTGAATGATTTTTTTGTTTTATTTTTTTTTGAAAAAATAAAAAAAATAACAAATCCAACATTAGTGAATTGTGAA
>JANJGK010000033.1:34954816-34959816 GCA_039081455.1 Macrobrachium rosenbergii
CGGGGGTAATATGTAGGATTCAGTTTGTGAAGTAAATTTCCCATGTACAGTATATCTCTCTCTCTATCTATCTATCTATCTATTTACCTTTTCATCTATCTGTTTATATATCTATGTAATGATACAAGCATTTTATAGTTTGCTCAAGTTTGCATATTAGCTTCTTATTTCTGTTTAAATTAAACCAATGGAGAACAACTATGATGTCAGCTATAAACTGATTTTGCACAATTCTTGGTAGTAGATGAC
The DNA here is from genome assembly GCA_039081455.1 of Macrobrachium rosenbergii. NCBI lineage: Eukaryota > Metazoa > Arthropoda > Malacostraca > Decapoda > Palaemonidae > Macrobrachium > Macrobrachium rosenbergii. Next base: position 34,955,066 of record JANJGK010000033.1, read on the forward strand.
GCGGGCTCTTTTGGCCATATAATTACTTTGTCTCTTCCCCCAGAGAATTTGTGCGCTTGTCGCCTATGAATAATAATAATAATAATAATAATAATAATAAAACAGTGTATTGCTCTGTTTTCTCTTAAAGAAGCATTTTATAATTGTATGGTTACTTCCGGTTTAAGTTTTCTGTAAAAGAATACTATTGTGCCGGCTTTGTCTGTCCGTCCGCACTTTTTCCTGTCAGCACTCTTTCAATTCGCCCTCAGATCTTAAAAACTACTGAGGCTAGAGGGCTGCAAATTGGTATGTTGATCATCCACCCTCCAGTCATCAAACATACCAAATTGCAGCCCTCTAGCCTCAGTAGTTTTTATTTTATTTAAGGTTAAAGTTAGCCATAATCGTGCTTCTGGCAACGATATAGGATAGGCCACCACCGGATATTGGTTAAAGTTTCATTGGCAGCAGCTCATACAGCATGATACGCTGTAGTGGCTGTACAGAAAACTCGATTGCGCCGAAGAAACATAGGCGCATTTTTTACTTGTTTATTATTGATTTACCTTGCATTTTTTTAGCCTGAGAATTTTGACTGCATTGCACTTGCTAACACTGAAATTCACGTGAAAAGTTGTAGCACTGAATTTGTGTAGAGCTAACAATATTATTTTAATAGTTACAATACCTGCAATATGTGAGCTGACCCCTTGAAGCTTAAGATAAATTTCAGAGTAAGGTAAGTACACTTGGAAAACTACCCTTGTTACAATACATAAGTAATCACGTAGTTTTTGAAAATTATCTTGTGAAATAAGAACAACTTTACGCGCAAAAATCAACATTAATAAAACTGAAGTATAAAACAGAGATTTCAAAAGCGTGAGAATATTCTTTAAACAACGTTTAGACTCTACTTTTTGAAAACCTCCCAACTAAAATGAATACCATAACGCTACTGTGTAAACTTCATTATTTTTCGCTCATTTGCTCCCACTTTGGCTCAGATCGTACCGTGGAAACGACAAACATCTGGCCCCGAGGTTAATTGCCTCGTTATGAGAGTTGCTGTTAGTGGAGAGGAGGATACCTGCTTTCCTTGGACAAACCAATAAAAATGCATTAAAAGGACGCCTGTTGGAAGATAGAGCTCAGTCGTATTCAAGACAACAGTGATTTTAGTTGATACAACTTTTGTGAACGATAAAGTGTCCATGTGTTTGACATAATACAAGCCTGGTATTTACTTTAAGCAAGAACAACTTCTGGCGAATTGGAACCTATATATGAGTAAGTTAAAACTTTTTTCTTTCAATCCCACCCTAACTTAAGATAACCTGACTTAACCTAGGAGACAGCGTCCTTTGTGATAACGAATAAGGTCCTTACCTCCTAAACCACGCCAAAAATTCCGTCAATAGCATTTACAGGCGTGAAGCCTAACCTAACGTACTATGAACCTACGGTGCACTAACCTGCTTGAATTTGCTGATACCTTGACTACTTTAGATAATTCAAACTTTTAATGAGTATCAGTTTTGGTGTAATATGAGTTATGACTTAAGGTAAAACGAAAATGGATTTAATTATATTTGAAATTCATTAATGCATCATCTAAAAGTGACTGCTCATTTTCAACATTAGTTCAATTATCTTTTAGACACTGTAAGGTCACCCATCTACAAATCTCAGATTAACAGTAAATTATAAGGTCTTCGTCTATTTCCGTTCTCCTCTCTATCTAGTCTCCTCATTATCTATCTATACATTTTTATTCAATTTATAGATTCCAGTTTATACACCAAATCACAGAGAGACCTTATTAGCAGCAACATTTTTTTATATTTCCAAAATCCGATTGAGAATAATAATGAATATTTCTTTAGAGTATCAGTATTTTAATATATGTTTTTAAAAGTATATATTTTGTGATTAGAATATAAAATACGCTACTTAAGAAAACTAAAATAAACTAAAAGCAAAGGTCTCTCAATTTATTGGCGAAGTGAAAGCACTTAGGTTGGTTACTCAGTAGAATTTGCATAATTTATTCCAGGCGTGTTAACAGACCTTTACCTGGATCCTTCTCTCTCTCTCTCTCTCTCTCTCTCTCTCTCTCTCTCTCTCTCTCTCTCTCTCTGGGTCATCAAGGCACTCAATTTTCACGGGAATTTTATTACCGGGCTTGATGTCCCTGAGTAATGGAAAATTTTACAAAATGATTCCTGATATTAGGGAATGTTTTGGGGGAAAGGATAGCGGCGGAATTTTTAATATATTGGATAAGATTTTCCCTCTCTCTCTCTCTCTCTCTCTCTCTCTCTCTCTCTCTCTCTCTGTCTATATATAAATATATTATATATATATATATATATATATATATATATATATATATATATATATATATATATATATATACACACACACTGTACATATACATACACATATATACGAGGTGTGTCTATTAAATAACGAGATTGTGACAATTCCAGCTAGTATACAAACCAGTCGGTCAGAACTGGTCATAACAGGATGCGTGCTGACCTGGAACATGTCTGAACGTGCATGGCAAGCAGCCACGTGACTCCATGACGTTCAGTTGATCGTGAGTCGCCATTTTGTTGGGTTGTGTTTTCTGTAGAGGGCCTCAAAAATGCCAAGTTTAAAAGTCGAACAACGTGTCCATTTGAGATTCTTTGTAAAATTGCACAAAATACCGAAAAAAATGTTTCCAAATGCTTCTTAGTATATAGCTTATGGGAATGGCGACTTTTGTCTTTTCCCAAAAGTTGAATCAGTGCTTGAAGGGACACGTTTTAGTCCAGTTGATGCTTTAAAGAAGAATACGGCGGATGTGCTGAAACGGCTGAAGGAAATGGAGTTCTTCCTCCTCCTTCATGCCTTCGACCAGTGGGAAGGAAGGCTGCAGCAACGTATTGGTGCAGATGGGGAGTATATTGAAGGGGACAAGCTTTGGGTTTGTAATGCATATGAATAATGGTGAGTTATTTAATCAGTCTCGTTATTTGATAGACACACATTATATATATATATATATATATATATATATATAATTTATATATATATATATATATATATATATATATATATATTATATATGTATACATATAAGTTGGTATTCAACGTTTTTTGAAGAATATGTCATATAAATTATTAAATTTCAAATTATACACACGCACACACACACACACACACATATATATATATATATATATATATATATATATATATATATATACTGTATATATATATATATATATATATATATATATATATATATATATATATATATATATATATATATATATATATATATATATATATATATATATATATATATATATATATATATATATATATATATTCACACACACACACACACACACACACACAAACCCCTAGCAATATTACCGTACATTAAACGTATCTGAGGGCCTCTAAACTCTCATTACCAAAAATTACCACCCGCAACTTTGACAAGAGACGCCGTAACCCCGGACTGCGGAGTCGATGTCGCCCCTTAATGCATTACCCACATTATCGTAAAGTCTCCCTGTGGCAACGACTCCTTATTACGAACCCCCCCCCCCGCCCTCCCCTACCCCCCCTGGTCTGACATATCCACAATAAAGCATCATTAAACCGTCAACTGTCTCCCCAGACTTCGAAGTCCTCGTAAGAGGCCGTTTGCAGCGGAGGAAACTTTCGGAACGACGCTGCCTGGTCTCCTTCGATAAGGTCCTGCCTGCCGGGATGCAGAGGAATTGTTGCTGGTCTGGGAGGGCTTTGATGGCGTTTGGTGGTTTGTGGAGGGAGTCCAGCAAAAAAAAAGTCACAGAAAAAAGTGACAGGTTAAAAAGTCACAGAAAAAAAGTGACAGGTTAAAAATTCACAGAAAAGAAGTCACAGATTAAAAATTCATAGAAAAAAGTCACAGGTTAAAATTCACAGAAAAAAAATCACTGATTAAAAATTCACAGAAAAAAAGTCAGTTAAAAAAGTCACAGAAAAAAAGTCACAGGTTAAAAATTCACAGAAAAAGAGTCACAGGTTAAAAATTCATAGGAAAAAAGTCACAGGTTAAAAATTCACAGAAAAAAATTCACAGAATAAAAATTCACAGAAAAAAGCATCAGGTTAAAAATTCACAGGAAGAAGAGTCACAGGTAAAAAATTCATAGGAAAAAAGTCACAGGTTAAAATTTCACAGGAAAAAGAGTCACAGGTTAAAAATTCATAGGAAAAAAGTCACAGGTAAAAAATTCACAGGAAAAAAAGTCACAAGGGAAAAAGGCACATTAATCTTTCCTAGACAGTGACCCCCCAAGGGTATGTATCCACCTTTGCGGCGTGTTTAGTACAAGCCCCTTGGGGATTATCGTAAAAATATAAACAAAAGACTGTAAATATCATAAAGATAATGACCCCCAAGAAATATTTAAAATTTTTCCCTGTGACTTCATTACCGGCCACTATAAATTAATGTGACTTTTTTCCCGTGACTTTTTTCCCTAGCCAAAATTGTGACTTTTTTCCCGTGACTTTTTTCATAGGCAAAATTGTGACTTTCCCTATGACTTTTTTCTAGCTAAAATTGTGAATTTTATTCCTGTGACTTTTTTTCCTGTGACTTTTTTCCTAGCCAAAATTGTGATTTTTTCCCTGTGACTTTTTCCCCTGTGACTTTTTTTCCTGTGATAAATGAACTTGACTTGTCACATTCTCGCTGAGTCTCACATTTCATTCTG
>JANJGK010000033.1:34968862-34981362 GCA_039081455.1 Macrobrachium rosenbergii
CTGTCTAATTTCCACTAGAATGAAATAAGCCAAGACAGAATTTGTCAGACTGTGCTATCAAAGCCTTTTTTTATTTAAAATGTCAAACTTAAAATAGGGTAATTCTCTAGCTCATTTTATAGTTACCAACTTTTTGCATGCAAATATTACCCGAAATATTTTTCCTAAAAAAAGATGGCATACATAGTAATGATTATTACGTCCATAGCTATCCTTTTTTTCTAGGAAAACTAGGTAAATGGAATAAACATTTCTCACTCAGACTTCAACGTTTGGTAGTAGTTTATTCCCAAGGTAACTGTAGATTTCAGGACAGGACAATTAAAAAAATAAGTATTTCTTAGTTTGCGATCGTCATTTGTTCTCTCTTGTTCGGGAACATTTGAATATGACTCTTAGGCTTCTAAACATGGCCTTTTCATACGTTCACTATTTTCCTTGCGGGTTTCTAAACTGTAAGTATCCCTACAAAGACATTCGCTTTACGGAAAGAATAAACACTATAGTACTTACTAATATTCATCTCTAGACTTCTTTAGTCCCTGACTGGACGGGTGGGTACCGTTCTCAGCTAGCACTCTGCTGGCCCCGCGTTCGAATCTCCGACCTGCCAGTGAAGAATTAGAGGAATTTATTTCTGGTGATAGAAATTCATTTCTCGGATTCCACAATAAGCTGTAGGTCCCGTTGCTAGGTAACCAATTGGTTCTTAGCCACGTAAAATGGACCTAATCCTTCGGGCCAGCCCTAGGAGAGCTGTTAATCAGCTCAGTGCTCTGGTTAAACTAAGGTAAACTTCTAGACTTCTTTATCTTCTTGGTGTTTCTCGTCTATTCATTATCCTAAAAAGCACATTTTCCTTTCTGCTCTAAATTCAAACCATCTTTCAATCTTTACAAAACAATACGTTGCAGAAATGAAATGCTTCGTCATATTCATACCGTCGTCTCATTTTAATATATTTTTGGAAGATCAACAAACATATAAATATATATATATATATATATATATATATTATATATATATTTTTTTTTTCTCAAACCACCTCAATGAACGCCGAAGCTCTTTGGAGGTACCTTAAGCAGCTGAACATATTTGTCGATCTTATTAGAATGTACAAAGGGAATAGCTATTAATATTTCCGCCCTTGATGAGAATATTGATGTTGGTTATACAAATTACTGGGAGTAAGGAAAGAATCTCGCGTTTCTGTACGAGGGGTGAATGACCTTTTTTATAGTTTGGCGGTCGATGCATTCGTCCAAGGACCTCGAGGTCATGACCTGGATTCCCGGGAAAGCAGGAGGGGTTTAGCAGCCTTTTGCTAAAGCATATCGCGTCCATCTTTGGAAAGCAGGGGGAGTTTATGCTTGGTAGATGGTCATGTATGGAGGTTTGTAACCTGGAGTGGAGATGGGCACTGGGTTAGCAGCTTCATCCAAAAGAAATTGACATGAACCAGACCCACTCTCTCTCTCTCTCTCTCTCTCTCTCTCTCTTTCCGAGTGTGTGTGTGTGTGTGTGTGTTTGTATATATATATATACACACACACACACACACATATATATATATATATATATATACAGAGTGAATAGGTAAATAAACTTGAGTAAATATTATGCTGCCACTATAACACAGCATATAAATCCCTCTCCAGAATATAATTCATTTCATTTCATCAGAGCATCTCAATCCATTCACACAAGACCCAAAAGACACCGACAGCCGTTTCAAAAGGTCTTTACAAACACTGACCTGACAAGCCCTTGGCTAGACTCCTACCACAGAACTAACTGGGGCTTTTCCCAGCGCAGTTATTCGTGTTGATAACTCTGTCCAGCAGAGAAACGTATACATTTATCAACTGCACAAAAGAGGCAGGAAATACTGAAAATAGAGTTCTGGTTTGTTTTCCAATGGCTAGATATAATGTCTTGTTTCCTGAAGGGTGATTGACCAAATATGAACTTCATAACTTGTATACATTTATTCTATGTGCCTGGGTTTTCATTTAATTTTAAACCCGAGGGATGTCTGTAAGAATAGGAGAGTAATAATTCTCAGAACTCTGAGTTTTTAATTTATTTTATCCTTTGGGGGCTAGATATACAATTTATTTTCATCATACATTAATGCTCGCGACTTTGACACATATGAGTGGATGTTTTTGCATGTGTAAAGTAATTCTGTAACTCTCATTGCTGGTTAAAATTACATTTTAAAAACGATTCACATGCATCTACAGGTACATTGTATTGTTGTGCTCTTCCGCTGGAATAAGTAACAATTTGTGTCAATTTACTAGAAAGCAAAACAATAATTTTATATATTTCCAATACACCTTACTGCTTACATGAATTTTGATTCGATTTTAGTTTTTAAATCACTCAAAATTATAACAAAATCACGTGATATTCAATCTATTAAGAAATTCACTCGCAATTTTCAAGAAAAAATGACGTGATATTCAATCCATTAAGAAATTCAATTACAATTTTCAAGAAAAATGGCGTGATATTCAATCTATCAAAAAATTCACTGGTAATTTTCAAGCGAAATGACATGAAATTCAATTTATTCATAGATGCACTCGCAATTTTCAAGAAAAATAACATGATATTCAGTCTATTAGAAATTCACTCGCAATTTTTAATAAAAAATGACGTGATATTCAATCTATTAAGAAATTCACTCGCAGTTTTGAAGAAAAATGCGACAAAATTCAATTTATCTATAAATTCTGAAGTAAGCAAACCGTCGCGTGCGAATTCACCCAAGACCACCCATCCATTTCCCGGATTGGATTTCTCTTAAGAAACTTCCTCCTTCGGAAACCTGAGGCCCAGGAAGCGCCTTTAATAAAACTTCTCCTGACGGAAAACCTGGTGAATTAATGTCGTCGCGACGTAGCCGCGAGAGAAAATGCACTTAACTCTTTATAAACTTATTCAAATGCACAGAAGGGCTTTGGAACAGTCTCCCCGAGGATGTTGCGTAACTGAACTTCAAAAGTTTTGGCGAAGATGCAAAGTAATACTACCCTAAAACAAGTCTCCTTGGATTTTAATATTTTACTTATATTTTTATCTTTTTATTTGTAGATTTGTTGATTTATTTTTCTTTTTGTAATAAGTGATCTCTTCTTTCTGTATTTCCTATTACCTTCTGTTACTTCATTCAGATGAACAGCATGTCTTTGGAAGCTGGAATTTAAGTCAGTGGCCCCTTTGGTGGGATTGTTCCATACGAATAGGGTTCATCTTCTCAGTAATAATAATAATAATAATAATAATAATAATAATAATAATAATAATAATAATAATAATAATAATAATAATAATAATAATAATAATAGTAACAACAACAACAACAACAATAATAATAATAATACTAATACTAATAATAATAATAATAATAATAATAATAATAATAATAATAATAATAATAATAATTATTATTATTATTATTATTATTATTATTATTATTATTATTATTATTATTATTATTATTATTATTATTGTAATAAAAATCCACAATTATATATAATTGTGGATTTTTATTACTCAGATTGTTTTTCACGAAATTGTGAATGTATTAGCATTATTATTATTATTATTATTATTATTATTATTATTATTATTATTATTATTATTATTATTATTATTATTTCCCAGAGTCGGTATACAAAAATTCTGCTTCATTGATGTCTCTGAATTTCAAGTCAATGACTTCTGAATAATAATAATAATAATAATAATAATAATAATAATAATAATAATAATAATAATAATAATAATTCCCAGAGACAGCTTATAAATAATTCTGCTTCAGAACGATTGCGACACCGAGTGACCTACTAGCATATATCTGTAACCTCGCTGAAATGTCATTATATTTCTGCATATCTCGTTTCATTTTAATTCTGTTGTTCATTGTGTAATCCGTCACATGACATTTTCCAGGTTCGAAGAATCACCACCTTGAAAGGCTTAACTCGGCATCCTAAGTGAAGTTTTCATTTTTATCTTTGCATTTTTTCTTCCTGAATTTCTGTTGCACATTTTACAGTGGTTCATGAAGTCTGCACTTTCAGTATGTCTTTATTTTATTAAAAAGTGGTCTAGCATGGTACCAGTCAGCTTATTAAAGAGGACGTATATAAAACAAGAATTACTATATATCTATTATGCTTCTGATGTAGGACATTCCTTTAATTCAAATTTTAGATGGTGAGCCAAAAACCGTTGTTTAATATATTTTTGAGAGATATTTTCGTTATAGTCATAAATAATAATAATAATATGTACAGTATGTATATATATATATATATATATATACATATATATATATATATATATATAGAGAGAGAGAGAGAGAGAGAGAGAGAGAGAGAGGTTTATTTTCGGTATCTCGAGATTCTTAGCGCGAATATCTAAAAAAAAAAATGTGTCATAGATCAACGTTTCTCCGAAAGCCAAAGGAAATCTGCCTATAAAATAATAATTTATAGATTACTCCTATAAAAGATCTAAGTTAGTTCCAGTGGGATTATCTTCCAGGAAGACTTAGGCCATTCGACTGCCAAAATAAATCTTTTATGAAGAATCATACGATTCAGTTTCCGTACCTAAACAGTTGCTGAAATTTTAGTATGAATAATTCGCAATTTTGAGGTACGCCTGGCCGTGACAGGCTAATTAAAAACATATACAGCATAATTAGGAAGTGTGCAGAATACTTTAATGTGCAAATTACCCCGGTCATTAGGAAGGTAACCACTTATGATGTATTGTTTTAACTTTATATTTCATGCGCGGTTTTCGAACTGACAAGAATCGGGGAAATCCTGTTCCCGAGATCTCACAGTGTTTGTTCATATACTACCAATAAATGGTTATTGATTATATCTATCTATCTATCTATCTATCTATACACACACACATATGTATAAATATGTATATATATATATATATATATATATATATAACTCATATACTTTATTATTACTAGAGAGATAGACAGAGAAAGAGAAGCGGTCTTGGAATTGGAAAGTCTTCGGGAAAATTCAGTTTTCGAAATTTCCTTATGTTTATCCATATACCACCAGTAAAAGGATATTTAAATACACACATTGAAAGAGAGAGAGAGAGAGAGAGAGAGAGAAGCGGTCTTGGAACTGGAAAGTGTTCAGGAAAATTGATTTTCGATATTTCCTTATGTTTATCCATATACCACCAATAAAAGGATATTTAAATACACGGAGAGAGAGAGAGAGAGAGAGAGAGAGAGAGAGATGTTTATTTATGAAGATAACTGGGGATCTGAACCTCAAGTTTTAGAGAATGATTTATGGCAGTGGGTCATTGTGGGAAATGAGTTCGGCGCTTCTCGAAACTTCCCCCAAGATTGTTTTTCTGAGATTTGTTGTGTCTCTCTTCTTCTCGCCCAAATTATTGAGATCTTAGGAAAGATCGGTGTATTGTTAAAGTTGTATCTTGTTGATGATTGAGACAGATGTTGGGTTTAATATTATAACCACGTTGATGCTGATATAATACGCTATCTTTGAAGAACTAAGAACAGTAGACTAGATGTGTCAATAAAAACAAATTTTTATTTAAATTCTTTTTTTTTTTTGGAGTGTTTTTATTATTCAGTAATAATTTTCATGATTCGTTCATTAAGGAATCATATAATGTATACCATGAAAAAAGTTTGTTTCCACTGACTTTTAACTTTGGAATATCAAAATATTAAACAGTGCTTTTTAAAACTTATTTTAAAAGTATCTTTGATATAGTTTATATAAAAACCCAGTTTTCATTTACGTTCATTCATCATCCTTAAGGGAGAGAGAGAGAGAGAGAGAGAGAGAGAAAGGAAGGAAACTGGAACTCAACAAGTAGGCAATTTCGCCCCAGTCAGCATTCATCATAGGGCTGCGTGACATATTCCCATTCCCATTCCAGTCTAAAGCAATCCGGAATGTGGCGGGCGAGTATAGTGGGAATTCTTTTGATCTATTTTTTATTATTTTTTTTTTGAAGCTGATATGAATATACCACCCCCGGGGGAGGGGGGCGAGGTGGCTTTTTAACTACAGGGACCGCGGTACCGAGGGACCCTGAATTATAAATCAAAACGATTCACCAGAAATTCCTCCCCACAAAAGTGCATAAGTAAAGAGTTAGCATACAATTCCATGAACTAATCGGCTGGAATGATTCCAGAACTGATATCTGCAATCAAACGCTGGGGATCGATTTTGTATCTCTGGTCTTTGGTCAACTTGGAAAGGGGTCGAATGAATCAATTTGGTGATGGAAAAACTGTTTTTTCGCTTCTGGTACAGAATGGAGGTCGTCTGCGGCATTTTACATAAAGGAGGAATAATCGGAATTATTGCTCCTATGCGGAATAATTGCTGATTATATGATAATTTGTAAATGTTATTGTTAGGATAGTTTATGAATGTCATTGTGTTGTCATTATTTTGGATGCAGTTGTTTATTATTATTATTATTATTATTATTATTATTATTATTATTATTATTATTATTATTATTATTATTATTATTATCATCATCATCACACCATTGTAGGATAATTTATAAATGTTATTGTGTTGTGATTATTTTGGATACGGTGTTTGTGTTATTATTATTATTATTATTATTATTATTATTATTATTATTATTATTATTATTATTATTATTATTGTTGTTGCAAATCCATAGTATAGAGTTATTTCCATTGTGATGTATATATTCATCACCAAAGATATGTGTAAATCATATGTTCTTATAAAAGAATAATTTATTTTTTGTTTTATGAGTATCTTACAACAGAAACTTTTTTCAGTAACGTTACTCAAATTAAAACTGAAAGAAAATGATCACTGTAGACATCCGGAATTGAAACAGTTACCAAATACAAATTTAATTACAAGATACAAGTTTCCATACGCATTTAATACCAAGTTGATGACGAAACGTCCCAAACTTTTAACTCTTACGAAGTGAAATGAGTTGGAAATTCCTTCCTCCCTCGCCTTTTTTTAAAGACTTTCTTTTAATAAAGAGCAAGGGAAGAAGACGGGGGGCCGGGCGGGGGGGGGGGGGGTGTGTAGGAACCCACCTTCGCCAATTTTAAAGCGAGAAACTTAGAGGAGGCTGTTGACGGTGGCGCGTTAGTAATTAAGTATTCCATTAAGACGGAAGTTCCCGATGAACTCAAATACCAACTTATCCCCGAGATCGTTAATTACAAGCGATATGTTAAGCATTCCCGAGGCTGCTGAAGTGCCTGCGGGTAAGACTCCCGAAACTTCCGTTTCTGTTTGCGTGAAGTTGATAAAGTACCATCGGTGCTATTTTGGCTTGTTGCTCGTTATCTACGCGTCACCAATCCGAGGTGCTAGTACTAATATAGAAATGAGTGTATATATATTGATCCCCAAGGGGCTAGTACTAAATACGGCGTCCAAAGAAGCTTCCGCTATGTTTAGTACTAGCACCTCGGAGTATTTGACGCGTAGATAACAAGATAAAGTAGCACCGTACCATTTAATAATGGGATTAATCCCTCTCTGGCAACTCTTTTGATGGCTCCTCTGTGAAGTTGCCACATGTTGCCACTTAGGTTCAAGATACCTTATTTAAGTTTGCACATGTATGAATTTATACAAATGAATAAAATGATAGAAAAAAATATGCATATAAAATTACATTATTTATGTGCCTGGCCACCTCTCTCTCTCTCTCTCTCTCTCTCTCTCTCTCTCTCTCTCCTAACCAGAAGTAGCGGTGTATTGAAGTAACTGTTGAAAAAATGTCAAAAGTAAATGAATACCTGTGACCCATATTCTCCATCGTATCTCCATCACGCGGGTCCTTTTCCTGGTCGAAAAAAAAAATGTTAAAATGGGATTCTTGAACTTACGTACTGAATTATATTCAAGGGAATATTTGCCGTTTGGAAATAACAATTATGACCTAATAATGGTAATTTTATCCACTAAGTCGAATATAGTGACTGAAAGACAGAAAGATTCGTATTTAAACAAGAGACATTTTGTTCTTAAGAGTAACTGTACAGAAGAAGAAACAATAATATGCGCCGAAGTTTCTTCGGCGTAATCGAGTTTTCTGTATATCGCATAATCAAGGCCACCGAAAATAGATTTATCTTTCGGTGATCTAGATTTGATGCTGTATGAGCCGCTGCCCATGAAACTTTATCCACGGCCCGCAGGTGGCCTATCCTAATCGTTGCCAGAAGTACAATTATAGCTAACTTTAATCTTTAATAAAATAAAAACTACTGAGGCTAGAGGGCTGCAATTTGCTATGTTTGATGATTGGAGGGGAGGACGATCAACATACCAATTTGCAGCCCTCTAGCCTCAGTAGTTTTTAAGATCTGAGGGCGGACGGAAAAAGCGCGGTCAGAAAAAAGTGCGAACAGAAAAAAGTGCGTACAGAAAAAGTGCGGTCAGAAAAAGTGCGGACAGAAAAAGTGCGGTCAGAAAAAGTGCGGTCAGAAAAAGTGCGGTCAGAAAAAGTGCGGACAGAAAAAGTGCGGACAGAAAAAGTGCGGTCAGAAAAAAGTGCGGACAGAAAAAGTGCGGTCAGAAAAAAGTGCGTACAAAAAAAGTGCGGACAGAAAAGTGCGGACGGACAGACAAAGCCGGCAAAATAGTTTTATTTCACAGAAAACTAAAATTCAACAATAAATCTAAATAAAAAGAATCTTGAAGCACAAATCCTTCTTTAAGGAATATTCAGTGAGCTTTGCATAATATAGCAAGGCTTTTGAAAAAACAAAGAGGAAGCAGAATATTCTTGAACTTCAAGCACTTGCAATATGCAAATTTCTCTCGCAACAAAAGAGAATATTAACAGGTTAGGTCAGGCAGCCCTTGGTAACCTCTCAGGGAGTTTGGGAAACGAAATATTAAGAAATCTTGTTACTATGGTGTTCCTGCAGAGGCTATGTTTACCCAATACACAAGCAAACACAAACGCATGTATATATATATACAGTATATATACACATACATATGTATATATATAAATACACACACACACACACATATATATATATATATATATATATGTATATATATATATATATATATGTATATATATATATATATATATATTAGTACCTTCTTTGCTATACATCTTGCCATTTCTCTTCAGTAATCTACAAAACCATCGACTTATAACGTAGTTGAACCGCTAATACCAGCAATTTTTATTTATTAAAGAGAAAAAAAAAAAACACAAGACTCACGGAAACCGTTAATTTAATTTTCCGCCAAAAAAGTTTCCTTTCCATGGAAGAAGGGCATTGCAATCTATAGATCAGAATCCACGGGTATCCCGGGGGGGTTTGTAGGCGAGGATTACTGGGGTGGGAGAATCCGATTTAAGCCGACGTAGGACCCCCTAACAAGTTACGGATGACGTCTGGGTGAAGAGAGAGAGAGAGAGAGAGAGAGAGAGAGAGGTGGGAGTAAGGTGTTCCGGGAAGCTGGATTTTGGAAAATAAAATAGACGGAAATATTTCTAGACACTTTTTAGTTTTCTGTAAAAGGAAACTATTGTGCCGGCTTTGTCTGTCCGTCCGCACTTTATTCTGTCCGCACTTTTCCTGTTCACCCTCAGATCTTAAAAACTACTGAGGCTAGAGGGCTGCAAATTCGTATGTTGAACATCTACACCCCAATCATCAAATATATATACCAAATTGCAGCCCTCTAGCCTCAGTAGTTTTTATTTGAATTAAGGTTAAATTGAGCCATAATCGTCCATCTGGCAACGATATAGGCCAGGCCACCACCGGGCCTTGGTTAAAGTTTCAAGGGCCGCGCCTCAAGCATCTGTGATAATGTTAATACTACTAATTTTTTTATTTTTCTTTATTAAGAAAATATACATTTACAATTCTTACAAATTGTAATATTGTATATACATCATAATATATTTCCAAAAATAAATTTAGTAATAAAAGTATATTCACTACATTACAATTTTTTTTTATATGAATATGTGACCATGTTAAAAATAATTTAAGGCAAACATCGCCATGATAAAACTGGCAAACTGATTAAATGCGACTAAGTAATAATTGCATTTATCAGTGATTGATAATTTCGCCGATTTGGTCAAACGCAATTTATGGTTGATAGAGTGCCTCCTGCAATTGCCTTCAGTAATTGCTTTCGGCAATATTTTATTTATCATTATAAGACGAAATACTGTCATACCAACTCTACAAATTCCTTATTTCTAAAGCATATCCGTGCTTTTGTCATTGCTTGTATTTCTTTCCTTTATCAGATCTACACATATTCTCCATTATTGCTTCTATTTGTTTCCTATTTTTCCTCTGAGTCTCATTCTTTTTTTTTTTATTTAGTTTTCTGTACAAGAAAACTATTGAGATGGCTTTGTCTGTCCGTCCGCACTTTTTCTGTCCGCCCTCAGATCTTAAAAACTACTTAGGCTAGAGGGCTGCAAATTGGTATGTGGATCATCCACCTTCCAACCATCAATCATACCAAATTGCAGCCCTATAGCCTTTGTAATTTTTATTTTATTTACGGTTAAAGTTAGCCATGATCGTGCATCTGGCACCGCTATAGGTGCCAACAACACAGGCCACCACCGGGCCATGGTTGAAAGTTTTATGGGCAGCGGAAAAGAATTTCATGGCCGTGGCTGAGAGTTTCATACAGCATGATACGCTGTAAAGAAAACTTTTTCTTTTTAATTACCAACCATAAGGTCGACAATGCTATTCTATTTTTGTAGCCTCAAGTCCCAATTCACAAAGCTCTCTGTCAGCGCGTCCCCTCGCTGCTAAAAAGCTCCAGCAAATATTTCAAAGTAGTTGCGATTTAATGGACTGTTTTATAGCAAAAAAATAAAAGATATTTGCACAATGACATTAGGGAAACCATACTGAAAACAATATTGATGGTGCGCGGGGAAGGTATTTAAATATACTCGTGTAATGTAAAAAAAACATTTATCAATGTTCAGGGACATAATTTTTTTTTTATTAAAGAGAGAGAGAGAGAGAGAGAGAGAGAGAGTGGGGGGTCTAGTTATCACCAATAACTGTTAAAATGTAAGTAATGAGAACGCACCATCTATATATATATATATATATATTGTACACACACACACACACACACATATATATATATATATATATACACATACACATACACACACACATATTACATCGGTGTGAAACCTGAACCTATAAATTCATCCACATTATGCCTGTAAACTGTAAACCCAACGCCACCCCTTATAAGAAACCTCCCAATTTCCCCTCTCAAACCCGAACACAAACGCCATAACTTAAATCTTCTATTTACTGCAAATCGACACAACCTCGCCGATGATCCTCTTTGAGTATTCGACCGGGGACTGCAAGTGATCGCAGGTTAATTAACGGATCACAAAGGGAACAGTCATTAACAATAGATCTATCGCCATCAAAGACAACGGGAGAATCGGGAATGCTGCGTAAATATGAGATGCATCGTTCAGTACCGAGCGTCAGTGTTTCTCATCTGGTGGATCGTAATTCGAAACTGTTGTGAGGGAGGGAGGGTTCAGTTGACGTTATGTGTCGTGATGCGATTTTCGAAGTGAGTTTTAAGGAAAATACTATTTTGCAAGCTTATTCGAAGTGAGTTATAAAGAATAAAAGCTATTCTTCCAGCTTATTCGAAGTGAGTTATAAAGAATAAAAGCTATTCTCCCAGCTTATTCGAAGTGAGTTATAAAGAATACAAGCTACTCTTCCAGGTTTTTCGAAGTGAGTTATAAAGAATAAAAGCTATTCTCCCAGCTTATTCGAAGTGAGCTATAAAGAGAATACTATTTTGCAAGCTTATTTGAAGTGAGTTATAAAGAAAATACTATTTTGAAAGCTTATTCGAAGTGAGTTATAAAGGAAATACTATTTCGCAAGCTTATTTGAGGTGAGTTATAAAGGAAATACTATTTTACAAGCTTATTCGAAGTGAGTTATAAAGGAAAATATATTTTACAAGCTTATTCGAAGTGAAGAATAAAGAAAATAACTATTTTGCAAGATTATTCGGAGTGAGTTAGAAAGAAAATACTATTTTGCAAGCTTATTCGGAGTGAGTTATGAAGAAAATTCTATTTTTGCAAGCTTATTCGGAGCGAGTTATAAAGAAAATACTATTTGCAAGCTTATTCGGAGTGACTTACAAAGAAAATACTATATTGCAAGCTTATTCGAAGTGAATTATAAAGAAAAAAAATTTCAAACTTATTCGCTGAAAGTTATAAAGAAAGTTCCATTTTGCATCTTTAATGGAAATGAATTATAAGAAATAACTCCTTGATAACTTCAATGAAAAAAATCTACCAGAATTTCGTAATGCAATTAATATTTCGAAATTCAAAACATACATAGAATTAATACTTATGTCTTTTCAAATAAT
>JANJGK010000033.1:34986362-34993862 GCA_039081455.1 Macrobrachium rosenbergii
ATGTAGAAAAAAAAAAAAAAGTAAAAAATGTGCAGAGGCTTCTTTGGCGCAGTCGAGTTTTCTGTACGGCGTATAATCAAGGCCACCGAAAAGATCTATCTTTAGGTGGTCTCGGTATAATGCCGTATGAGCCGCGGCCCATGAAACTTTAACTAGGGCCTGGTGGTGGCCTGTGTTTTTGGCACCTATAGCGGTACTAGATGCACAATCATGGCTAACTTTAACCTTAAATAAAATACAAACTACTGCCGGCTAGAGGGCTGCAATTTGATATGTATGATGATTGGAGGGTGGATGATGAACATACCAATTTGCAGCCCTCTAGCCTCAGTAGTTTTTAAGATCTGAGGCCGGACGGACAGACAAATAGCCATCTCAATAGTTTTCTCTTACAGAAAACTAATAAAAATTGCTGATGCCAAATCTGTCACAAAGGGAAGGTAACGATCTGATTTTCCTTTGTATTTCAGGATTACTTTTTAATTTTAAAATATATCCTTTGCTTTGCAGAGACTTTGTTGAAAATAAAAATCAGGATACTTTTTTATTTTCCCAATAAAACTGAATTTATTTCCAGTGACCCTGTTTCAGGGTCCCTTAATTTATAACTAAGTTGACAACGAAATCTGGTTTTAAATTTATACAAAAGCTTGCAAAAATAGTTGCCTGAATGAGAGAATTTGCTATAAATACCTATCCTAGAATTAGTTTTTATAACTTAGATGTGTTTAGATGAAAGGAAAACTCTAGTTCTTGCCATTTTAAACACTGAAATTGATGGAGATTCATTTTAATGGATTTTGGCTAAAATATTCTTTCCACTCGCGATCTCCTCTGCACATAAAAAAAATCGTCCTCGGAGAATACATCACGAATTGAAAAATTCTGTAATTCATATATCTGTGAAAGAAATTAATTTCGAATATTTTTTCGTGTTAATAACAACATTAATGTAAATAGATTAAATCTGAATGACGTGAAAGAATAAAAAAAAAAATCATACCATCAAAATATATTGGAATCGAGAAAGTCAAATTCCAGCGAGAATTCATGAGTAGAAAGTATATATACGTTAGGCTCCATTTTTTTTATTTTCTTTACATTTTTTGTGACTGCAGGAACGTAGCAAAGGACCGCCTTTCATTGCAATTCATTTACATTTGCCTTTGTCAATTCACACTTCAAAAACTTGAATGTATAATTTTTTTTCCTGGGCGAGAATTAGCAAAGCAGTGTTGGAGTTTCGAATCTTTACCTATTTTTTAATTTATAAACTTACTTTTTTTCCATATTCTTTGAAAGCTTGAATTTCAAGTCAATGGCCCCTTTGGTGGGCTTGTTCCATATGAATAGGTTTCATCTTCTGAATAATAATAATAATAATAATAATAATAATAATAATAATAATAATAATAATAATAATAATAATAATAATAATAATAATAATTCAGCAAAATCTTCCTTGGTTGTAAAATGTGGATGTATGAAATATGATGTCCATTTGGATGAAATTTATATTTCTGTATATATAATTGATAACGGATATTTATAAAAGCTTCAGGAAGCCGTAATCAATATCACGCAAGTAAATGAGTTCGAGAACTGAATATTTAAAATTGTCTTTATAACAGACACTTCATACATACACTTTTAGGGATCGATTCCAAGATTTAGCAAACGTAAAAATATTGTTTTTGATGAAAAGCAAAGGGGAAAATATTTTAAGATGTCTTATAAAAACTATAACCGATATAAAGGTTACACTAGTTTGCTTTATAGTATGATTAATGAAATTTAACTGAAAATTATGTAAAATTCATTATATATATTCAAGGATTTTCAAAGCTTGAAAATATGTTATAAATACATTAGACCAGAACAGATTAATACCCGCATTGTTACAGAATGCTTTAAAGCACTAGGAAATATTGCATTATCGAAAATAACAAAATTATCTCTATTTTCCTAAATGGTGTAATTTACGTCTACAATATTTAAGGACAGCTACAGCTATTGTGTACACATTTAGGAAACAATCACTTCCTCAAGCCTGTCAGCAGAATTCAAACCGAGCTCTCTCTTAACAATAAGCAGTATTCCAGTACACTGCCATTAACAAATTGTTATTCTTATTTTCTACCTGAGAAGCATATCTCCCAGCAACTCAGTCGAAAATTGGATGAATTTATGACGAAGCTTATCTTGTTACACTTGAGCGATTGAAAGTAATGACTGCTTCCTTATTTTTGTATTGACCGGGAGTCTTGCTATTCAGTTACTTTCTTTCGCTGTGTAATAGGACGAAGAGATTAAGGTTTTCATGAATCTCTCTCTCTCTCTCTCTCTCTCTCTCTGTGTAGTCAGTACTTGTGAGTAATATTGTCTCCCGGGGTATTTTACAAACAACATAAAATAGGTGCAATGATCCTTGATCCAAGTTTAAATGAATGGGATTTTGAAAATTAATTTATAGGCATGATGATCCTTGACCCTAGTTTAAATGAATGTGATTTTGAAAATTAATTTATAGGTATAATGATCCTTGATCCTAGTTTAAATGAATGTGATTTTGAAAATTAATTCATCGATAATATTATTTAAAAAAAAATTTCGATCATTATAATATCATTATGATTGTGAAAACTGTAGAATTTCTAAGGTCTTTTTTCTTGAAAGGGTCACACTCATATAAAGAGGTCATTGTGCAGCGGCAGTATGGACCTCGGCATTTTATTCGAAACCAATATTTACAGTGGACAACAGCCTAGGTCAAGCCCATTCTGAGGATCAAAACTTCCCAAGTATGACTCTCCAGAGAGAGAGAGAGAGAGAGAGAGAGAGAGAGAGATAGTATATAAACATTGAACGCAAGAAAAAAGCAGTACGTGAGAGCGTATACTCTATACTCCATATACTCACAAAAAAATAACACACGAGAGAGACAGAGAGAGAGAGAGAGAGAGAGAGAGAACCCCCTTCCTTCCCCACGCCGAGTCTCAAAAAGAGTAAAACCAGTTTCCGCCGGGTTAAGAGGTTAGGATTAAAATTTGGGGTCTGAAACCGCTCTGCTAGCGCCTTGGGCTCTCTCCTGTGGTAGTGGTGTTCCAGAGATAACGACTCCTTTTTTCTGAGGGCTCGCCCCTCCTGCTGTACTCCTGCAGAAGGAGACAGGGCGAGGGAGAGTGTATGGTGGAACAATATAGCAAGTGGCATCAATTATCTGTGGGATCTATATTAACTCGTCAATACTTCGTATCTAGGGTTGAGTTTGTGTGTGTGTGTGTGTGTGCGTATGTGTTACATATGAGATAGATATGAAGAATGAGAGCTTTAAAGGAATGAAGAACAATATTTCTCATTGGTTACCGTTCCTTGGTGACATGATTTAGAGTTTATCAAAGCGGAGGCTATTAGGGGTCAGTTCGGTATAGGACAGATTACGATTTTTGCTAATCCACAGTAACCTCTGAAGTACACTTTTGTATCTTGTTTTAATTTCAAACGATCCCATTTCATGTATTTTTCGTATATATGTACTTATATATATATATATATATATATATATATACATACAGTATATCTCAAATCATCCAGCATTAATATACATACACTTCCACCTTGCCTGCCCGCCGTCATATCAGGAAGCGAACCGCCATGAATCGACGATGCTGATTGCCATGAGAAACCATCAAGAGCGGAAGAAGATGAGACGCGATCGCTCCGAGCGCAATAATCAGTGAAATTTTAATGAGTTTCATTTGATGTCGTAAATTAGAACGGTGGTTTTTATGTCGTCATTACTTCGGCAATGGCCGCAATTTGTTTTGGGCGGGGATAATTCGATGGTATTGCCGTAATTGGAGAAGGGAGTTTTTTTTTTCTAATTTTTCGTTTGACTTACTGTATATTTCTTCACTTTTATTGGACGCTTTGACTGAATGCTCTAATCTTTATTAAGTTATGTTTCTTTTTCATTTTACATTTGTAGCTGCTCTAACCGAATGCTCTATTTTTTAAGCAATTCTTCTTTTTCATTTTTCATTTATAGCAGCTCTGACTGAATCCCCTACTTTCCATTTTAATGTTATGTGATTTTGGATCAATTCAGCATATTCAAAAGTTCTTGATTAGATTGTTATTTAATATCACGGTGCTCAGTTATCAAGCTCTAACTTATTAAGGAATAACTTCAAAG
This sequence comes from Macrobrachium rosenbergii, assembly GCA_039081455.1. NCBI lineage: Eukaryota > Metazoa > Arthropoda > Malacostraca > Decapoda > Palaemonidae > Macrobrachium > Macrobrachium rosenbergii. Next base: position 34,990,558 of record JANJGK010000033.1, read on the forward strand.
GATTTGTCTCTCTCTCTGTTGAACAAGGGACAGCTTTAGAAATGAATGGAAATCGTATAATTGCTACTATATAATCCTACTTTTCATGAAACAGATATATGTAACGTTTTAATTTCCGTAACGTGCATACGGTGTTCTTTTGAACTCTCTTTGAGAGCACGCATATTTGGCATGAAAATGATTTCTTGCTCGACGTAGATAAATTTCTTGCTTTCATATGAATCAATATCTGGTTATATATATATATATATATATATGTGTATATATATATAAATATATATATATATATATATATATATATATCGCAAATCCAATTAGGGAGACATTCTCTGATTTTCATGTCATGTTTTCCACATTGCTAAAATTCAGGATAAACATTGAAAGCAATAACTGTATAGCAAACCACTAGATAGATAAATAAATCGAGAGAGAGAGAGAGAGAGAGAGAGAGAGAGAGCCTCCTTTTCAATATATAAAAAAATCTCAGATATGTGTGAGAGAGAGAGAGAGAGAGAGAGAGAGAATGTAGAAGAGCCTTTTCAATGCATAAAAAATCTCAGATATGAGAGAGAGAGAGAGAGAGAGAGAGAATGATGAAGAGCCATTGCAATGCATAAAGATCTCAGATGTCAGAGAGAGAGAGAGAGAGAGAGAGAGAGAGAGATCCTTTTCAGCACCTGAAAAAAAAAAAACAGACACAAAATTACCAAGATGAGGAAAGAGAAACTAGGAACTGTCTTGTTGGAGGTAAAATACAAGATAGGAAAACTATATGGATCCTTTTATTGGTAAAAAAAAGAGAAAAAAATAGGGCTAATGGGGTGGTTCTAATGGACTCGTAATCTTTCTGGTTACCGAGCTCATCCTGGGTTTAAGAGGACCCCTAAAATGAATTGATGATAATGATTATGGTGGTGTTTTTTTTATGTCATTAATTACGCGTGATAGAGGTTTTTCCGCCGTTAGAAATACATGTGTTTTCTTTTCGTGATACAGAGTAAGTGTTCTTCTGTATAATTTTTCCGTACTTTAAACTTTCGAATAAATAGAAATATAGTTTATTCTGGAACGTGTAAAAAAATCAACATGCCTTTTTAGTTTTCTGTAAAAGAAAACTACTGTGCTGGCTTTGTCTGTCCGTCCGCACTTTATTCTGTCCGCACTTTTTCTGTCCGCCCTCAGATCTTAAAATCTACTGAGGCTTAAGGGCTGCAAATTGGTATGTTGATCATCCACCCTCTAATCATCAAACATTCCAAATTGCATCTCTCCAGCCTCAGTAGTTTTTATTTTATTTAAGGCTAAATTTAGCCATAATCGTGCTTCTGGCAATGATATAAGACAGGGCCACCACTGGGCCCTGGTTAAAATTTCCTAACCCGCGGCTCTTACAGCATTATACCGAGACCACCGGAAGATAGATCTATTTTCGGTGGCCTTGATTATAAGCTGTAGCAGCTGTACAGAAACTCGATTGCGTCGAAGAAACCTCGTCGCATTTTTTTACATGTTTTATAATCAAACTTGATTGAATAATGGGCCACAAAATAGCTTATTCTCAAATACACAAAACTTAATGCTTTTTTCATAATCAAACTTGAATAATAGACCACAATTTATTCTTGATCTCATTACGAGAATCATTTCTGGTTTTTAAGAATTAATTACATTAATTGTTGCAAATCCACGTCTTTGGGCATGTCTTGCATAATGTATTTTAGATTAATCTCACATTTACTGATAATACTATATTTGGCTTCACTATCACATGCAAGAAGAGAAATATGCTATATTCAGTATTAGAAGAATAACTAATAAGCTCTGATGTCTTTAGATGATATTCAAAATATAAAAGTAAAGCTAAGAAAACACAAGATTTATAATAATTTAAGGTAATGAAACAATCAGTGGAAAATGAAAATAATTCATTACGGGAGACTGAATGAACGAATTTCCAATTCACAAAATTACAAAAATTCAAAAGTGTTATAAAATAAAGTGAAAAATCCCAGTTAATAAAACGAAATAATTTGAAATATTTCAGCAAAAAGAGGAAACAAATCCGATATAAAAGAAGAGCGAATTCCCAATTCACAAAATGAAATAAATTAAAAAAAGCGCAATAATAAAGAAAATATCCCAATCAACGAAATGAAAAAAATTTAGAAAAATTTCAGGAAAAGAAGAAACAAATCTGATATAAAGAAAGAGCAATCCTGGCCTCCAACTCAGAAAGAAATCTTCGAACGTTGATCCCAAAAAGACAGCAAAATAAAACACGGGTAGAATCGTACTGACTCGTGTCTTCAGAGAGCAGAGAGTTTTTTTTTTTTTTTTTTTTAGAAAATCCTACTGAATAATAAAACAAGATTCTCCTGGAGAAGGTCTGATGATGCTACTTTCGATGCTACTGGGGACAAGGATGTCCCTCTTTGTACTGTTTTCTAGAGTCAGTGAGAAACAAATGTGAGAGAGAGAGAGAGAGAGAGAGAGAGAGAGGTGGGGGAGGGAGTGTAATGGGCAACTTATTTTAGTTTTTCATTAATATCGTTGAGTAATGGTTTTATATGAGAATTGTTAGCTTGAGGATGAATTAATAATGAGATTGCAATGATAAAAAGGATATATATATATATATATATATATATATATATCCTTTTTATATATACATATATGTATATGTATATATATACATACATACACATATATATCATCAAATATATTCTGCACCTGAAACTCGAGCAAATGAAATTCCCATTTCCTTCCCAATGGCGTTACTGTCGCAGAAACATCACATTCGCCCGAACAATGGCGCAGTCTTCAGTCGAATATCCTAATTGCCTCTGATAAATTTAACCCTTCCCTGCTCTCACGCTTATACAGTAAAATTTATTTTCATTCATGTATCGTATCGCGTCCCCTCCACTAAACTGAACGACCCTGGTAGTTAGTCACTCTAATACGATTTCATTTTTATGGCTTAGTCTAATTTGGCCTTCGGAATACCTTCCCTGCATATTTAACTTAAAGGGAATCATGTACAGTAAACTAAATCACCCCCGTTATAAAATTCGTATGATATTGGACGCTGTTCTGCTCGTTTTTGTTATTTATATATATTTTCACGGTCACATTCGTTAGGATGCATTGGCAGATTTTAATTAGAATGAATTTTGTAGATCAATTCATATACTTTGGAAATTATAATGTTTTTTAGTCATGAGTCAAGTTAGTAAATTAAAATACTTATTAATAGAGAGAGAGAGAGAGAGAGAGAGAGAGAGAGAGAGAGAGATTCAGCTGCA
>JANJGK010000033.1:34998862-35018271 GCA_039081455.1 Macrobrachium rosenbergii
CCCCCAACAGACGTCGCCCCCTCCTAATGATTTCACAATTAATTAGCTAAATCCCACTTGAACTTAATTAATTTATCGAGTCACTGACTGGATCCTGATTGGGATTAGAGCTGCCGGGAGCACCGAGCGATATTGGTCTAATGAAGTTTGCGCGCTTTGATGACCCACGTCTGCCGTAATAGGGAAACATCATTAGGAAACATCGTAAAAGGGGGATGTATGGTTGATTGAAGATGATGTGGATGTAATTATCTTTAGAATTACTGCTACAGGTTTTTTTTTGTGGGGTGGGGAATATGTAAATTATTTATGGGAAAGGGTCAGCTCCATTTGGCTATAAAAGGGTTTTTATTTTCGTTGGTCGTTATATCACCGTGTGATTGTATCGGGATCATGATAACTTTAAAACTGAAGACCAGAAGATCATAGCTGTTTCATGTTATTGTTGATTGATTGAAGCAAAGATCAGAGAGAGAGAAGATGTTGTTTTATAATTTTTGGATGAGAAATTCAATGAAAAGAGGAACGGTTGATATTTGCAAATGAAAGGGATGTTCTTGTATAATTTTTGGATGAGAAATTCAATGAAAAGTGGAACGGTTGATATTTGCAAATGAAAGAGATGTTCTTGTATAATTTTGGGATGAGAAATTCAATGAAATGTGGAACGGTTGATATTTGCATATGAAAGAGATGTTCTTGTATAATTTTGGATGAGAAATTCAATGAAATGTGGAACGGTTGATATTTGCAAATGAAAGAGATGTTCTTGTATAATTTTGGGATGAGAAATTCAATGAAAAGTGGAACGGTTGATATTTGCAGATGAAAGAGATGTTCTTGTACAATTTTTGGATGAGAAATTCAATGAAAAGTGGAACGGTTGATATTTGCAAATGAAAGAGATGTTCTTGTATAATTTTGGGATGAGAAATTCAATGAAATGTGGAACGGTTGATATTTGCATATGAAAGAGATGTTCTTGTATAATTTTGGATGAGAAATTCAATGAAATGTGGAACGGTTGATATTTGCAAATGAAAGAGATGTTCTTGTATAATTTTGGGATGAGAAATTCAATGAAATGTGGAACGGTTGATATTTGCAAATGAAAGAGATGTTCTTTTATAATTTTGGGATGAGAAATTCAGTGAAAAGTGGAACGGTTGATATTTGCAAATGAAAGAGGTTGATATTTGCAAATGAAAGAGATGTTCTTGTATAATTTTGGGATGAGAAATTCAATGAAAAGTGGAACGGTTGATATTTGCAAATGAAAGAGAGGTTCTTTTATAATTTTGGGATGAGAAATTCAATGAAAAGTGGAACGGTTGATATTTGCGAATGATACCATACCGATTAGGCCACAAACGGGATACTGCATCGTCTAGAAATTAAATTTTCATTCAGAGAACGAAGTTGAGAACATAAACAAGGATACACAATTAAAAGTCTCAAGGATTAACTTCAAAGAACACCATGGAAAGCATTAACAGGAAAACAAGCAAAGCATCTGCAAAATCACCAGTAAAACAAACTGCATCTCACTGCACAAAAAGAACCATAACTCTCTCACACGCCACCGTAACTTCGCAGCGTCGCCCAAAAACATCAAAAAACTCCAAGCAGTTCCCGACAATATTCCGCGCTAAAAATGTCAGCCGTTCCCTGACGAAACTTCGCCCACATTGCACCCGGACGAAGCGAAAACCAATGAAATATTTGCACCGAGGCACAAGACGTCTTCCCGAATTCTCAGGCTGGCGAGGAAAGAGTCGAGGGGTAATAAAGATGCGTCGAAAGATATGGCTCCATGAACGCGGCCGGAAATATCCAAAATGCCGGAATAACTTCCTGCCGATGTCTTTGATCTGAAGGAGGCTCCGTCGTTAGTCAGATCGACTGCAAGGGCGTCTTTCCTCTTTATGACGAGGAGCGACGAGGTCGTTTTCATAATACGGAGGAATCGCGCGAAGGAAACGCGCCTTAAGGACCACACGAATGGAGTCTGTGATGCCTTGATGTACTATTGGCTGGCACTGAATGTCAGGGAATCATTTTTGTTGCGTTGTGATTTTTATGAGCTGAGGTGCCGTGCAACTTATTTTGCCACTGCGGTTGGGTAATATTCAGCCATATTTTGTAGTAGGATTTCATATAATTTATATTGCCTTCTGAATCAATATTATTCACTAGTGATTTCATTTTCCCTTTTGCTCTTGATAACAATTTTAGTTTTCTGTAAAAGAAACTATTGTGCCGGCTTTGTCTGTCCGTCCGCCGTCAGATCTTAAAAACTACTTAGGCTAGAGGACTGCAAATTGGTATGTTGATCATCCACTCTCCAATCATCAAACATACCAAATTGCAGCCCTCTAGCCTTAGTAGTTTTTTTATCTTAATTAAGGTTAAACGTAGCCATAATCGTACTTCTGGCAAATATATAGGACAGTCCACCATCGGGCCGTGGTTAAAGTTTCATAGGCCGCGGCCCATGCATCATTATACCAAGACCACCGAAAGATAGATCTATTTTCGGTGGCCTTGATTATGCGCTGTACAGAAAACTCAATCGCGATGAAGAAACTTCGGCTCATTTTTTACTTCTTTCTTTTTCGTGCTGGGAAACAGAAACGAAAGGCTTGTAAAAAAGAAAATAAAAATTCATATGATTGATTTTTCTTTATAGTTTTAATTTTCCCAGTCTGCGTTTCGAAATATGCGTATATTGGTATTTGCGACTTGATATAATTTACCTAATCGTTTACTTATATGAAGAGCAAACATTTCAACATTAAGTATGATTGAGATCTTCTAAAACAATGTCTTCTCACCCTGAAAACACTAAAAAAAAAAAAAAAAAAAACTTATTTTCCTTTAGCCAGGATGAAAATAGGTAAACTCCCGCCGTAATGTCACGTGTCTTCCCAGCAGCAAATCGGAATGATAGGAAACTTCTACAGCACTGTTGCGATATCAAAGTAAGTCGTCATATAATGATCACCAGACATCTGTTTCGTAATTATTTTGTTGCTAAACTTGTCAAATAACATGCCTTATCTATGTTCATTTGGGGCGAAGTGGTAATACATATCTAGTACTTGTTGGTAACTCTGTATCTCTATATGAAGTTTAAGATTTTGTCTGGAAGTATCAATACGATTTCATAATTGATTTAATGTAATATCTCTCCGCTTTTCATTATTATAGATATCTTTGATGCCAAAATTCGAATAAGAGATATTGGAAAGAAGTGCTATATTATCAAGAAAGCAAGAGTGAGTATGTATGGTAGATGTGAATAGTGTTGTGTAGGAACTTTCGAGTCTCTAGTGATGAGCCGTTGTATAGGCGAACGAAGCTGTGTATATTGCGGATGCTTCCTGCTTGAGAGATCAAAATGAAGATTTAGGAATAAGGTCTGAATGTGGTATAGAATGTTGCCTCTCTTTTTTTTTTTTTTTTTTTTTTTTTTTGGCTGTTTCTTGAATTGTATCTTCTGCTAATTTGATCGTCATTTCACTTCTTCCTTCGTAAAGTTTTTCATTCCGTACTTAATTATATGACACAATATAATCCTCTTCTTTTTTTTTGTCTCTCTCTTGAATTGTCTCTTCTGCTAATTTGATCTCCATTTCACTTCTTCCTTCGACAAGTTTTTCACTCCTTACAAAATTATATGACACAAAATAACCCCTTTTTTCTGTCTCTTGAATTGTCTCTTCTGCTAATTTGATCTTCATTTCACTTCTTCCTTCGTCAACTCCTTACAAAAGTATGACAAAATAACCCCCCCTTTTTTTGTCTGTCTCTTGAATTGTCTCTTCTGCTAATTTTATCTCCCTTTCACTTTTTCCTTCGTCAACTCCTTACAAGATTATATGACACAAAATAACCCTGATTTAGGAATAAAGTCTGAATGTGGTATAGAATATTGCCTCTTTATTTTTTGTCTGTTTCTTGCATTGTCTCTTCCGCTAACTTGATCTCCATTCCACTTCTTCCTCCGTCAAGTTTTTCACTCCTTAAACAAAATAACCCTCATTATTGGTCTGCTTCTCCCCACCTATCCCACCGTGGCTCTCGCTGGCCACGATCCTATACCCTCTCCTCCACAAACACACACACACACACACACACAAACACACACACTCTCACAGAACCATTACGCCAGCCAGCCAGCCGGCGAGAAACCGTTTAACGTATGAAAAAGGCATCAGTTCAACAGCAGCTCTTAATCATTCGTTCCGGGAGAGTGAGTCAACTGAATCAAGATTAGGGTTTGAGGAAATGGAATGAAAGGAACGATGGAATGGAAGAATGGAATTGAGTAAAAAAAAAATAAGTGGAAGATTTTACTTTTTATTTGGACAATGAGATGTTCTTGGAATTTTTATTTTATGCTAAATGTGTTCCATTTTCTAATCTTTCTATATTGGTTTTTTGATAGTAATTGTTTGCTACAAAGGTTTCTATCTGTCTCGCTCTTTCTCCTTGCAGTTGGGGGAAAGTGGTAAAAAGTGGCCAGTGTTTTTGTAGGTGAATAAGCTACGGAGGGAATTTTTTATTATAAATATCTTCATCTTTTAGCTTTTTTATTTTTTTTCTCTCATAACTTTTAGTAATCTGAAAAGAAAACTATTGTGCCGGCTTTGTCTGTCCGTCCGCACTTTTTTCTGTCCGCACTTTTCCTGTCCGCCCTCAGATCTTAAAAACTACTAAGGCTATAGGGCTGCAAATTTGAATGTTGTTAATCTACCCCTCCAATCATCAAACATAGCAAATGGCAGCCCTCTAACCTCATTAGATTTTATTTTATTTAAGGTTAAAGTTAGCTATAATCGTGTCTCTGGCAACGGTATAGGACAGGCCACCGCCGGGCCGTGGTTAAAGTTTCATGGGCCGTGGCTCATGCAGCATTGTACAGAGACCACCGGAAAATATATCCATTTCCGGTGTCCTTGATTATATGATATACAGAAAACTCGATTGCGCCGAAGAAACTTCGGCGCATTTTTTACTTGTTTTATTACAGTGTCTCTATCTCGTTCTTTGTCCTTGGGAAGGCTGAAATTATAAAAAAAAAAAAAAAAAACTTACGAACATACAGTATTTAATGGAGAATAAAGTACGGCAGATATTTTCTATGATAAATGTCTGCCTTTTTCAGTCACCTTTTCTAATTTTTCTTTCTTCTCGGGATTATTCATTAATTAGGCCTCTATCTCTTTCTTTCCCATTTTCTCTCTTTCCTTTCCAAAGCCAAATACGGGAACCGAAGACGTTCTTATCTTTGACCAGAAAAGAGCTTCGGAATCTTTTGCTTGTATCACAAAATTTCCTTAGAACTCCATATAATTTTCCCGCTTAAAACTTATCATAAAATCTATAACGACAACTCTATAACTTTCTTTGGGAAAGGTCACGCTTTGTTGGGTTTTAAAACCTGACTTTCTCGAAAGAAGCTTTAACTTTAGAGATAGAAAGTTAATATTCAGTTTCCTTTACTTTATAAGAAGAATCCTGCCATATCCTTGCGGACTTCTTCATGAATAGGGTTCATCTTCTGAATAATAATAATAATAATAATAATAATAATAATAATAATAATAATAATAATAATAATAATAATAATAAAAATAATAATAATAATAATAATAATAATAATAATAATAATAATAATAATAATAATAATCACCGTATCACCGTAGGGGGTACTGCCGTCAGTGCACCTCTTGCAGTGCACTGTAGGCATTACTTAAGGTTCTTTGCAGCACGCCTTCGGCCCCTAGCTGCAACCCCTTTCGTTCCCTTTACTGTACTTCCTTTCATATTCTCTTTCTTCCATCTTACTTTCCACCCTCTCCTAACAACTGATTCATAGTGCAACTGCTTTGAGGTTTTCCTCCTGTTACACCTTTCAAACCTTTTACTGTCAATTTCCGTTTCAGCGCTGAATGACCTCAAAGGACCCGGTGCTTGGCCTTTGCCCTAAATTCTATATTTAATAATAATAATAATAATAATAATAATAATAATAATAATAATAATAATAATAATAATAATTCATTGCACTGACTTTTCTTAAAAACAAGTAACATATTAATTGAATTTCCCCAGGTAATCTACTGCATTAAGAGAGTACTGTGTATACTTGAAATATTGGAACATTAAGTTACTTAAGGATTACGGAGATTTCGATCAGAATAACGAGACGGGAAACTCATTTGCTTAGGAAGGGAGGCGATGAATGGGTTCAAGGGATTATGCCTTCATACTTTAATGAACAAACTTATTAATGGGTGAATGGGATTACCGACCGTATGGGCAAGGATATTTGAGACCCATATGTATATGTGTATATATATACATATATCTATCCATCTATCTATCTATCTATCTTTATATATATATATATATATATATATATATATATATATATATATACATATATATATATATATATATATATATATATATATATATATATATATATATATATATATATAATATATATATATGAAATATAAGGGAGCCCATAGAAACGCCAAAACGTGGAAAATAAATGCTATATTTCAGAGACCAAACTGTCTCACTCCTCAGGAAAGAGGCAGTTTGGTCTCTTAAATATAGCCTTTATTTTCCACATTTTGGCGTTTCTATGGGCTCCTTTATATCTGATGGAAAATTCTGTTTTAACAGAAAGTAGTTCACAGTCATATATGTATACATATATATATTTGTATATACATGTATATTTATATATACGTATATATATATATATATATTATTATATATAGATATATATATATATATATATATATATATATATATATATATATATATATATATATATATATATATATATATATATATATATATATACATACCAATTCAACTTAATTATATTTCTTTTTTTCGAAATGAACTTACGATTTTCAATTCTGTCATCAACTGTATCTTAATTAAACAAAAAGGAACACTGTTTAATCCATCTGCTGAGTCGACTTAACTTTCAATGTGAGAATTTCATATTCCTTCCTGAACCCGGAAGAGTTAACAACACGAGTTGGCAGAGAGAATACAAACATGTATTCATTTCTGTATTCTGAAACTGTAGGCATTAAAAAAAAAAGGAATTCATTATTTTTCAAGCAACTTTTTTTTCTTACATTCTGTGACCCATAAACACAAAGTCATGTGTTGGTAAGAGATTTGTGGCTTTGTCAAAAATGGAAATAAATGGAATTATGTTTTTTTTGTTTTGTTTCGTATGGACTTTGTTTCACAATTTCTTTGCTGGTTTTGACGACATCGTGGAAATCATTTCAGAAATTCGTGCCAGAAACTCTTTTATGGGAAATAGAACATTTATGTGGTTTAGTTCTGGCTTGTATTTTAAAGCCACATTCAGCTTTTTCCACATTTTTCTTTACCGAAAGAATGGGAAACAGTGTAATACATGTAACATGCTGTGGGTAAAATTCCATAATAATAAGAAAATAAAAAAAAAAATATAGAAATGAGCTAAGGACAAATACTTAGAAACAAATAAGAGAAACGGGGCATCGTTAAATATGAAGGAACATTTTAAACGCCATTATTAAATCGGGAAAGCCGTACAATACAAAAACCGGGGCATTTTATAATTCAGTAGAATCAATTCCCTCTTGAACTGAGGCTTCCCATATATATTACCATCAGTTAACGATGTTCAAGCGCTTCCTTTAATACATTCATTCCAATATCTAAAAGAAACCCTTCAATCGCATTCAGTAATCATAGAATTTCATGTGACCAGCAGTTCTTCATACCGAAATATATACAGGATCAGAGACGAATGCTGTATTTGTAATAACTCCTCATCCTTTATTCATGATTATTCATTATTGCTGTTCCCTCGAGAGAATGTCATTACTCCTCTCAATTTACTTCAACCTTTCTTTGACATATGGAATGTAGCCGTTTGGTATTTTCATTTCATCTGAGTTATTCCCAGCATATCGTAACTGAGACGCATCCTGTCGGTAATTTATGCTGATGTGATATTGTTTATTAGATATATAGTTCATACTTACTCCATTTCTTTTAGTGATAAATGCTGCTAATCTCTAAAATGTATCAAAGCAACAACCCCAATATAGTTCTTCCTCCAAAGGGCCCAGTTGTATTTATTTGCCATTTTTTTTTTGTTTGGTTTGGAAGACCGCAATATACTGTGTAAGGACTCTTTTTTTTAAATCATATTTATCCAATTCCCTGCCGTAACATCCCTAAAACCACTTCTTTTTCCTTTAGTTTTTTATATAAAAACACCTGGAAGTGATTACAATAGGGGATGGTCGAACTATCTATGTCCATGTTTCTGCATTTTGAAATTGAGTATTTCAGAAATGAATGTTAATTTTTATAGTTGAGATTTTCTTCATAATTTGACCCTGTAAGTATGCTCGTGAATTTAGACGCAATATCAGAAAATGATAGATTAGTAAATTAGAATATATTTACATCCATCAAAAATATAAAAAAAAAAACTGTCGAGCCATACAATTCATTCCTACCCTAAAACAAATCTCCTTGTATTTCAGTGGTTTACTTACATTTTTATATATTTATTTATTAATTTGTTAATTTATTTGTTTTTTCTCATTGTTCTGTATTTCCTTTTACCTTCTGTTACTTCTTACAAATTAACTCCATTTTGGAAGCCTGAATTTCAAGTCAACGGCCCCAGTGGGCCTGTTCCTTATGAATAGGATTCATCTCCTGAATGATTATAATGACAAACACAAAGAAAATCTCTGTCAGGTTAATTCGAAGATGTCAGAAGACGATCATCTTGTCAGTTTCTCTAATAAAGCTTTTTTCTCTTTCATTCTTCCACCCGTCGCCTTCACGGGTTCTATAATAACCCAGGTCCAGGTCGCTGGCTTAATCGCCGCTGACCTCAATTCGGAGAAAAACGGGCGTTAGAAGTTCACGGTACATTGTTCGTTCTATTTCGAGGATATGATAAGAGGAAATGGTTGTCGAAGAAAGGAGAAATTTAGAGTTGGAGAAGAAGGGTTGGGGGGGGGGGAGGATTGTTGGAGATGGAGATTGAGGGAGATAGAGTCTCCTTCTACCCCTCCTTAATTCTGGGGTGAAAAGGAATGAATGACGTAAGAGTTATGATTTTTATCACGAATTTCTGTAAACTGTAGTAAAAAAAAATATCATTTCGGAAACTGATCATTTTAGTGTGTTCTGGTACTTGATGAAAAAAATTGTTGAGCGTTTGTTTAGGGGGTTTGTTAATCCAAATACTTCTTTTTCCACTCTCCTTGGCGATCGTTCCTATAGAAATCTTAAAAATAAGTAGATAAATGAATAAATAAATCGAAAATTTGACCGTAACATATGCAAATCTTCCTGCGTGTGATAGCGCAGCCGCTGCCGCCGTACGACGGAAATTTCAAGGTCCTGAGACGCATTTGAATAGCTGCGCTCCTGCGCCCCTCTGTTTATGAGAAAGAAAAAATGTTAATTTGACGTACATTTTTCAATAATAAAAACGTTATTTATACATGCTTTTATTCTCTTCTCGTCATTCAGTAAGTGTACGATACGTTGGGTGCCATGCCGCGGTGATCCAGCCAACACGGCAGTGACAAGGCACTCCCACTCGCCCAGCGGTACCCCAGTCACCTAGAAACTTGTGACGATCTTTGGTGAACGCATTAGTGACGCATTCAATTTCGCACGTGTTTTGCTAAATGTTTCATGTTATTTGTTCATATTTTGCAATTAATAAATGCAATAATGGCTGTGAAAAGGCCCAAGCAAATTCAGAGAGGTAGGACTCCGCATAAAACGAAAATAACTGGAAAACGAATTGTTTACAACTGGCCTATCTGTTGCTAGTGAAGAGAGCAACTTTTCAAGACTAGTGGGCGAATTGGTTGATCCTGCGGACTATATGGGACCGGGAACTAGCTGCCATCAACAGTGCTTGTAAGTATACAGTGTATTAACTTAAAAAAAAAAATAATAATTTTTTCTAGGAAATATATTGACATACAGCAGTAGTTCTCAATCTTTATTTTAGTGGTGGCACCCTTACTAATGTAATCATTATCGTGGCACCCCTTCTTCACCATACCACCATATCGCATGAATTAACTTCTTATTTAATGAATAAAATGATTGATTATATCCATACTGTATATATATATATATATATATATATATATATATATATATATATATATATATATATATATATATATAGATATATATATATATATATACATATATATCTATATATATCTATATCTATATATATATATATATATATATATATATATATATATATATATATATATATATATATGTTATATATGTATGTATGTATGTATGTATGTATGTATGTATGTATGTATGTATTATAGTAGACACACTGATAATAATTATATGAAGACTTCTGCATTTTTTTTTTACAAATGTTCATTGAGATGATCTATCCAAGACAAAATTCATGACAATCTTGAAGCACCCCTAGGCACTATCTATGGCACCCCAGGGTGCCACGGCACCCGGTTTGAGAATCACTGAAATTATGCGAGACTAAAATTGATCACAGCCAAGGTGTTGCCAGAATAGATGTTTCACATTTAAGTTTTACCATCAATTTCCATCTAGGCCGATTTTCAGAATTTCAAAGCCATAGAACCTCGACATTTTTCAAGGTGGAATGTCGTTTTAAAAAGCATCATAATTCTGAGGGATGTATTTAAAATTCTGTGAATATAGTTTTTTTGTATTTTTAACATAATTAAAAATGCTTGGGGTATTTTTTATAAATTCAGGAAAGCCGGTTTTTTTTTTTTCAATTAGGGCAATTCTGTCAATAATCTGAATTGACGGATTTTAAAGTGTATAGACCTGAGGCTTTGGTTTAGATATTATTGGGGTCAATAGTCACTGAAATCTTTGAAAATAGGCAAGCAAAAATATTTGAGAAAAGGTGAAAATGACAGTAATTCGAGAAAAATCTGCAAGAAGTATTATGAACATTTGTCAAAGTACACTGAAAGAAACTCATAAAGTGTAATAAAATTCACTGAAATCCAGTGAATATGAAGTATCAAAATTTATCCCATTAATGTCATATATATATATATATATATATATATATATATATATATATATATATATATATATATATATATATATATATATGTGTGTGTGTGTGTGTGTGTGTGTGTGTGTGTAAACACACATGATTGATGACCTTTCTTGAAGCCCACATTTAACACACTGAACTTTCTGGAGCCTTCAGCCACTTGGTGGCTATCAGGACCAAGCAAACCAATTTACCTTCCCCGCCGTGGAAAGGGGAGCTAATGATTTAATGGCCAATTAGACAGCAATTTCACTTATCTCCGTGGCGAGCATTTCCTCCCCTCCCGAGTGAGAGCAGGACTTTCGTCATAATAATTTCACTTCACGGTGAAAGCAGTTTATGGCCTGGCGCCGCCCGAGTTCATTGACCTGAGACAGAGCGGGTGACTGGGGGCATTAATAAGATTTGCGCATAACTTACAGTGTATACACTGTTATAGAAGCTTACTACAGAGTCTGTCTATAGGATACCCTATCATAACCCCCGTAGCTGCAACCTCTTTCATTCCTTTTACTGTACTTCCTTTCATATTCTCTTTCCTCCATTTTACTTTCCACCCTCTCCTAACAATTGATTCATAGTGCAACTGCTTTGAGGTTTTCCTCCTGTTACACCTTTCAAACCTTTTACTGTCAATTTCCGTTTCAGCGCTGAATGACCTCGCAGGTCCCGGTACTTGGTCTTTGGCTTAAATTCGATATTCAGTTCAGTTCAACTCTATCATAAATGTACTTGCTCACGAAGTCTATATATATATATATATATATATATATATATATATATATATATATATATATATATATATATATATATATATATATATATATATATATATATATATATATATTAGGAAGTAGTGATAAAATATGGCTGAGGGATATATATATATATGTATATATATATATATATATATATATATATATATATATATATATATATATATATATATATATATATATATATTAGGAAGTAGTGATAAAATATGGCTGAGGGATATACAGTATATCTGTAGAGGTAACAGAAAACAGCACTAAAGAGAAACAAAAATGGCCATATTTATCCGTCTTGTCATCGTTTTGTCTAAATTCTTGAAACAATTATTATGATAGTATACACATAAAGGTTTGTAAGTGTGTGTACGTATGTGTGTTTGTGTATCAATACTTTAAAATGATCTTTGCTGTCTCTTCGAGTAGATATTAGCTAAAACAACGCCAGTAGGGTTAAAAGAATCTTTCGCAATTCAGCCTTTGGCTATGACGGTCAGTACTTTCAACTGAAACATTCAGTTACATTGCAATTATCAAGAAAATATACAAAGGACAGATATTACCAAGCACGCACAAGCGAAGACAAATCTCCCATTAATACAGTTCCCTCATTCTCATCCTCTTCCCACTCGCTGGACAAAGAATTTCATCTCGATCACTCTCGTATTCACCGTAATACCTCTTTCATCCTCCAGATGGTATCTGCTGTCATGAATTAGGAGATATTTGAGGTCCTAGTATTCCAGTAATGGTTTTCCTATCAGGAAATCTCCCTCAGATTTCTGTTTTACATTTGTCCGGTTTCCAGTTACTTAATGATACGAGGATTTCCCCAGTATCAGAGGTTCCGGAGCTGAAATTACGCGTGTGGTATTAAGCTCGTGCGCAGCTTGGGAAATATCGCATGATAGTGGTATGGTGTCATTATGCATTTCATATATATCTTACGTCGAAAATGGCGATTTCAATGAAGCGAGAGGCATAATGTTCGACAGTCAGTCTTTTTAGTTTTCTGTAAAAGAAAGCTGTTGTGCCGGCTGTGTCTGTCCGTCCGCATTTTATTCTGTCCACACTTTTTTCTGTCCGCACTTTTTCTGTCCTTCCTCAGATCTTAAAAACTACTGAGGCTAAAGGGCTGCAAATTGGTAAGTTGATCATCCACCCTACAATCATCAAACATACCAAATTGCAGCCCTCTCGCCTCAGTAGTTTTTATTTTATTTAAGGTTAAAGTTAGTCATAATCATGCTTCTGGCAACGATGTAGGATAGGCCAATACCGGGCCGTGGTTAAAGTTTCATAGGCCGCGGCTCACACAGCATTGTACCGAGACCACCGAAAGATAAATCTGTTTTCGGTGTCCTTGATTATGCGCTGTAGCGGCTGTAAAGAAAACTCGATTGCGTCGAAGAAACTTCGGCGCATTTTTTATTTGTTGTAAGTTCTCTCTGCTGCCATTTGACTACACAAGAAGGTTTCATTTGCGAGTACTAAAGCAGTGAAGCCTTATGTGAAATGTAGAGTTAATATTCCTCAATAGTATTACAGATTTTTGCCGCAAGTAAGTGACAAGTTATCAAAATCTATAAGGATATTGTTAATTGCAATTTGTCACAGTTATTTAGTGACTAACGCAAAGAAAGAAGTAGTTAGCAAAGCTTAATCAGAAAAAAATTCGGGGAATAGATAAGTAGTAATTTTTTTCACAGATCACAAATGGAGGAAAAAAAAAACACTTGTAAATAGTAATAAAGTTAGTGTTTATGCATTTTAAGATAAAAGAGACACATAACCCATTTGAAACTACACAGATTTAAAGTCACTGAAATCATTTTCCCTTGAGATCACGAACATTCGTGAATTTGAAATTTCATCTCACGAATCTACGAGCGCAAAACCAGTCAAAAGTCAAAGGAGAGAGAGAGAGAGAGAGAGAGAGAAATACCAGTTCAATACCTGACCTGTCTCATCTCATGAATGTACAAGCATGTACCGTACAAGCACAAAACGCAAGGAGACAGGGAGAGAGAGAGAGAGAGAGAGAGAGAGAGAGAGAGAGAGAGAGAGAGAGAGAGAGAGAGAGAGAGAGCGAGCCTGACTAAACTGACAGACTACTCAGAGCATTACCCACCGAACGGGTCGGGGAACCCGGGCGCGTTGACAATCAACTTTTCATTTATTCAGAAATGGAAGCGTTTGTACGAATCCCCTCCAGGGAGATTGTTATGGCGCCCGGGGGCTTCATGAATAAACGATGGCTCGGTTCCGCGCGTGTTTTGATTACAGATACGTGCACAGCTTTGCTTTGCAGCAGCGCCGTTGAACTCTCAATTGGCGATGCGGTTTTGGGGAGTCTCGCCTTATTACATTTGTTGCGCTTCGTGGGTTGGGCTAGAATTTTTTTTTGGGGGGGGTGGGATACTAGATTTATATACTTCTATTTAATGACCTTAATGATTGAGAGAGAGAGAGAGAGAGAGAGAGAGAGAGAGAGAGAGAGAGAGAGAGAGAGAGAGTCAGGAAAAGGCGACTATATAATTAAATTCTGTAGAATTATTTTCTGCGAATTACTTTGAAAATTACGAATATTATATAAGAGAAACTTTCTCTGTCTGGTAGCATGTGTCTTTATATATATATATATATATATATATATATATATATATATATATATATATATATATATATATATATATATATATATATATACACACACATACATACATATATATATTTATATAATTCCACTTTCTCTTTATACCTTGATCCGTAATCACATGCTCAACCTACCCCTTCCGGTTTATCGGTCCTGATTAAGCTTTCGCCTCATCTGTCACGAACACACAAACGCACAAACACTAACCGCCTCTGCACCTGACACTTCAGACAGCTCTGAAATTATCGGAAAGGAGGGGGGGGGGGAGGGAAGTGGGGCGGGGTTACAAGAAGGGGGGGGGGAGATTTCACCAAATTGTATGCGCGTCGCGAAATGAAATCCTCTCATTCATAAATGATTAATGTACTTGATCGTAAATTACATTTTCCACTCCTCTCTCTCTCTCTCTCTCTCTCTCTCTCTCTCTCTCTCTCTCTCTCTCTCTCTCTCTCTCTCTCTCTCTCTCTCTCTCTCAGATACTTTTAGATTTATATATCAAAAGAGGTTGTGCTTAAAGAGTGGTTTAGTGAATTTGTTAAGCGAACGTATGAATTTAACAATGTAAACAGAGAGAGAGAGAGAGAGAGAGAGAGAGAGAGAGAGAGAGAGAGAGAGAGAGAGAGAGAGAGAGAGGTGGTATCCAAGTAGTACGTGAGAATATGTTTGTGGGAAGTAGGTCACGAAGGAAGAGTATTTCTAATCTGCAGTGCAATAGTGTTTAAAAGAATTAAATCTTACACTAACCAGCAGGTACAATCGCTTTTAGACAAAAATTCCCATAAAATAAACAAGCAAAAAATGTGCCGAAGTTTCTTCGGCGCAATCGAGTATTCTGTACAGCCGCTGCAGCGTATAATCAAGGCCACCGAAAATAGATCTATCTTTTGGTGGTCTCGGTATAATGCTGTATGAGCCGCGTCCCATGAAACTTTAACCACTCCCCGGTGGTGGCCTGTCCTATATAGTTGCCAGAAGCACGATCACGGCTAACTTTAACCTTAAATGAAATAAAAACTATTGAGGCTAGAGGGTTACAATTTGGTATGTTTGATGATTGGAGGGTGGATGATCAACATACCAATTTGCAGTCCTCTAGCCTCGGTAGTTTTTAAGATCTGAGGGCGGACAGAAAAAGTGCGGACAGAAAAAAGTGCGGGCGGAGAGACAAAGCCGGCACAATAGTTTTCTTTAACAGAACTGAAAAGGTGAACATTGTTGAATTATCTTAATTATTTTCAAAGTTTAGTCTTTGCTGCTTGTAAACGTATTTTAAAGAATATCTATCTAAAATCCTATATCAAAATAGACTGAAAGAGTAACAGAGAATTAAAACATGGATAAAAGTTTGATCATCATGTTTATATTCACTTTTAGGTACTAAATCTTAATTCTCTAAATTAAAATAATGGAAGTACAGGGAATGCATATAGTTTCTCAAAAGCACTCATAGGCCTCTCGGAGACATGATAAATTAAATATATATATATATATATATATATATATATATATATATATATATATATATATATATATATATATATATATATATGTGTGTGTGTGTGTGTGTGTGTGTGTGTGTGTATGTGCGTGTGTATATGTGTCAGTGATACATGGTTCTGCTGTCCATGAGGAAGCACAATGACTGCGAAAAAGTCAGACATTTTTTACATCTATTCACTCTAATATCCTATACCCCAAGACCTATGTTCTCTAAACAAAGCCAAGTATACAATAATAAAAATATAAAAAAAAGAATTACAATCATATTGAAAACATTCTCTCATATCATTTTCGATTCAGTATATCGCGCTTCCTGGAATAAAATACAGAAAATCTCCACCATTCCTGCCACCCGATGAAAATTGAGAATCAGGCAGAGTGCAAAATATTCTCCACGGCCTTCAGACCTACCTCCGCGAGGTCACAGCGAACGATCCATAAAACAGGTCATACTGAACTTTGTGAAAATGTTGAGCAGGAACTTCGCGAGTTGGCAATAGGTGACCTGGGAAATAAGGAGACGGGAATTTAGTTGCCGGAGTAAAAGGAATGTAACGCGGGCCTGGGATCTCGGGCGAATATCGTCCGCTGATTTCTGCATCAGCAGACCAGATAAAGTGGAATGTATTAATGGAATTTATTATTTACTCCACCGAAGTGGGGCACATTTTTATTAGTTTTCTATAAAAGAAAACTATTAAGATCGCTATTTGTCTGGCCGTCCGCCCTCAGATCTTAAAGACTACTGAAGCTAGAGGGCTGCAAATTGGTATGTTGGTCACCCACCTTCCAATCATCAAACATACCAAATTCTAGCCCTTTAGCCTCAGTAGTTTTTTATTTTATTTAAGGTTAAATTTAGCCATGATCGTACGTCTGGCACCGCTATAAGTGACAACAACATATGCCACCACCCGGCCGTGGCTGAAAGTTTCATGGGCCATGGCTGAGAGTTTCATACAGCATTATACGCTGTACAAGAAACTCGTTTCTTCGGAGCATTTTTTACATGTTTGTGCCTCTCAGTGAATTTGTCTTCTAGATATTTGCAAATGGCAAGACTGCATTATACAGAACCTATTGAATACATTTGTAAGTTGTTATTGACTTGATTGCTATTTGTGAGATGCCATTTCGGCCCGAAATATTTGGTTCCTTGGAGCCATCTCAACTCGGAATGTATTACTACATAAAGGCAAGAATGTCGAGAATACATTCTGTTGTATACCAGCTAAGTCGAATATCTGAGATTGCTTACTAAAATCAGGCAAAGTCGAATAGAGGTATATTTTAAACTTGATCTTAGATATCATTCAATTTCAAAGCATCAGTATATCTGTAATAATTTATATTTTTAAAAAGTAGGCTCCCAGCTGCAACCTCTGTCATTCCTTTTACTGTACCTCTATTCATATTCTCTTTCTTCCACCTTACTTTCCACCCTTCTCTATCAATTGTTTCAACATTATTTTCAGTGCTGAATGACCCACCCCATAGGTCCCAGGCTCTTGACCTTTAGCCTAAAATTTTATTTTCCAGTCACGATATTTTAACAAGTAAAAAATTCTCAGTGGGATTTTCTGTACAGCGTGTAATGAAAGCCACCGAAAACAGACCTGTCTTTCGGTGGCCTCGGTATAATGCTGTTTGAGCCGCGGCCCATGATTCTTTAACCACCACCTGGTGGTGGCCTGTCCTATATAGTAGCCAGAAGCACGATTATGGCTAACTTTAACCTTAAATAATATAAAAAGCTAGAGGGCTGCAATTTGGTATGTTTGATGATTGGAGAGTGGATGATCAACATACCAATTTGCAGCTCTCAAGCCTCAGTAGTTTTTAAGATCTGAGGGCGGACAGAATAAAGTGCTGACGGACAGACAAAGCCGCCACAATAGTTTTCTTTTCCAGAAACCTAAAAGTGAAGAGAATTAGAAAACTCACGTAGAGATTTAGAGACCTCCTCATAAGTGTCAAAAAAGATGGGCGTCAGATCTCCATTCGTTACCTCCTAACTTTCCTGAAACTGTAACTTATCGACTTGGCAGAAGATGCTGACGTCACGAAAGGAAATGATATACTGTACATTTTGGGACGATGGTTATATTTCCTTGGTTCCTTTTCTAGGAGAGAGAGAGAGAGAGAGAGAGAGAGAGAGAGAGAGAGAGAGAGAGAGAGAGAGAGAGAGATAATCCTAACAATTGATTCACATTGCGACTGCGAGGTTTTCTTCCTGTTACACCTTGGCTTCTTTTCCAGGAGAGAGAGAGAGAGAGAGAGAGAGAGAGAGAGAGAGAGAGAGAGAGAGAGAGAGAGAGAGATTCAGTCCTAACTATTGATTCGTAGTGCAACTAGCAAGTTTACCTCCTGTTACACCTTGGCTCTTTTTCCGAGAGAGAGAGAGAGAGAGAGAGAGAGAGAGAGAGAGAGAGAGAGAGAGAGAGAGAGAGACAGAATCTTAACAATTGATTCACAGTGCAACTGCGAGGTTTTCCTCCTGTTACACCTTGGCTCTTTTTCCGAGAGAGAGAGAGAGAGAGAGAGAGAGAGAGAGAGAGAGAGAGAGAGAGAGAGAGAGTCAGTCCTGACAATTGATTCATAGTGCAACTAGAAAGTTTTCCTCCTGTTACACCTTGGCTCTTTTTCCGAGAGAGAGAGAGAGAGAGAGAGAGAGAGAGAGAGAGAGAGAGAGAGAGAGAGAGAGAGAGTCAGTCCTAACAATTGATTCATAGTGCAACTGCGAGGTCTTCCTCTTGTTTCACCTTTCAAAAACTTTTTTCCTGTTAATTTCCGTTTCAGCGGAAATGAAATAAATGTCAGAATTTCAGAATTTTTTTCCACACTGAGAACCTTTGTTGTTGGTCTCTCTGATGTACTGGTCTGTCTGCTAGACCAGTGGTACTGAACCTTTTTCAGTGCATGCACCCCTTTCAAATCAGCAGTCAGTTCTCGCACCCCCTGAATTGCTTAAATTAAAAAAAGCTAAAATACAAAGTTGATATGATGTGTATTGATAACAAAACAATTTTTAAAATCTACATTCATTCATTTTATTTTATTTTATTTTATTTTCATTTTCGTGCAGAAAAAAATAAAATGCATATACAACAATATATTTTGCTTGAATTATTCATAGGCATCCTCGCACCCCTTAGGAACCGGTTTTAGGGGGGGCGCGCACCCCTGGTTAAGAACCACTGTGCTAGACCATTACTGGTCCAAGTTGAACCATTAAAAAGTCGATTTCAAATCGATACGAGACAAATTGCATTGAACGCTCTCTCTCTCTCTCTCTCTCTCTCTCTCTCTCTCTCTCTCT
>JANJGK010000033.1:35018371-35045871 GCA_039081455.1 Macrobrachium rosenbergii
CTCGTTATGGTATTGGAAGAAGACTTACTCATTATGTATTATTACATATATGTATGTATGTATATATAATATATATATATATATATATATACATATATATATATACATACACATATATATATATATATATATATATATGTATATATATATATATATATATATACAGTGATAAACACTGTGTATAGGTAGAATAATATACAGATGTCCTGAGATAATTTTGCGTACAGAAGCACATAATCTTATATCTTCTCGCCATCTAGAAGATGACACATATGAGTCATATATTAAGATTACAGTGCAAAACGACTGAAAGTTTACAGCGCAAAACAACTCACATTAGTCAAAGGAAGCCTAGAAAATTATCATGTACCAACTACGTCTTTACTGACGTCAGAACACAATGATTTATATACCCTATATATATATGACGGTTGTGTCGGCCATTCACTCAGAAATTCAGACACCACACAGAACTACGTATGAAGGAAGTTATTTGTCGAGGAACCAAGACCACAAATCATGTATAATAATGCGTCGCTGTTCACGAGGAAGTATTTAAGGCAATTACGATGTTGCAACGGCTATTCCCCGTCATTATAGTCATTATATACGAAATGAAAAGTAAAGGACCCAGCAATGAGGATTCATTATGCTCCCATTTATCATAAAGTGCCATCTGCATTATGTACGTAATTGTATAATGAGGATTTTTTGCTCGTAGTCGGTTAAAAAAATAAACCTTTCAGAGTTTATGATGAGTGTATAATGCACGTGATCTGACGAAAATGCTGAGCATTTTTTTGTCAAGAAAACAGTTTTATTGAAAGTCCAAAATACCAAAATGTACAAATATAATGCCACGTGACGCCCAAACTACAAATGTGATTGCTTGAAACTTTGGATATCACTTAAAAAATTACGATTTCTAAAGCAACCATCTTTATATGCGAATGTTCCTCGTAACTCTTTGACAAATAGGAAACGCAGACGACAAAGCAGTATTATCAAAGAGCATAGCAAAATTAAGTACATTAATGGACCGATTCCCAGAGGCTTACCTGTGTTGAGGGATTATTCCTTTTGATGAAGCGTCATTAGGTAGTACTTAGTTGGAAGCTAGGAGGAAATATTGGCATATATATATTTATATATACTATATATATATATATATACATATATACATATATATATATATATATATATATATAGAAATAATCAACACACAATCACGTGTGGAACAGAAATAAATTTCTGACTCACGTTGGGATCAGGTGGAAGGCAAGGGCGCTATCCACTAGGCCACACAAGTCTAAAAGAAGTTGGAACCTGAGAGCAACTGCACCCAAGGAATTACCTGGGCAAGCTAACTGCTTGCATACCAGCGAGTTTTTCCCCAACTTCCCGACTCAGCAATGACCCAATAGACAGCATTTCATTCGAATTATCCCGTTGAGTCAGAAATTTATTTCTGTTCCACACGTGATTGTGTGTTGATTATTTCTATCTTATTCACTCAGAAGGGATAATTCGAATGAAATGCTGTCTATTGGGTCATTGCTGAGTCGGGAAGTTGGGGAAAACTCGCTGGTATGCAAGCAGTTAGCTTGCCCAGGTAATTCCTTGGGTGCAGTTGCTCTCAGGTTCCAACTTCTTTTAGACTTGTGTGGCCTAGTGGATAGCGCCCTTGCCTTCCACCTGAAAGACCTGGGTTCGATCCCAATGTGAGTCAGAAATTTATATATATATATATATATATATATATATATATAATAAGGAACAGACGTCTCCGATAGATAGATTCTCAATATACTGAAGAATGGGGATTATTGTATTGCATAATGCTTTTTTAAACAACAATACAGCGAGGTTTTTATTTGTTTATCTCTCTCTCTCTCTCTCTCTCTCTCTCTCTCTCTCTCTTATATAAGAGGTATAACGTGTCCTGAAATCTCTTCTATAATTAAAAAAGTTAAAAAAAATTTTCTTGCTAGTCTGCGTCAGATGTTTTCAAAGAAATTTAATTCAACAAGAAATAGCTGACATTACTAAATGTTTCAAGAAGATAAAAAAAACAAGTAGGATTTTCTATTCACTTCAAAGATGGAATATAACAATGTTGAACATTTTCCAAAAAAAAAAAAAAAATCTGGAAATATTTTTCAAAATAATTTTCTTTTGTTTTTCCTCATCTTGTCCTTACGGATACGAAGCGATGAGATTGAAATGGGAATTTCTCTCTCTCTCTCTCTCTCTCTCTCTCTCTCTCTCATCAGGCTCTCAGAATTTATCAGAGATTTTCCCAGCCTCACGAGAGAGATACCTCCCTGTTCAATCAAGTCTCTCTTTCATTCTTCTTCTTCCCTGTCTTTGTTTTGGGTTTCTCTCAGGTGATTCATATTCCAAGGCAAATGGGGTGTATTTACCAGCCTTGATATACATAAACATTAAAACACAAACAACACACACACATAATTAAAACACACACGCACATACATACATACATATATATATATATATATATATATATGTGTGTGTGTGTGTTTGTAAATAAACCATGGATATCACAGGATCTCATTTCAATAGAAAAATAAAATTCTAGCCTCATTCATATATATTACTGTTTAGAGGGGAGAGGCGATTTTGCAGATATTAAGGGGAAATGCAAAAATGTTCGATGTCATGAATAATCGCCTTTATGATACAAGCGACATTTTGTTAATAATTTCGTGTAAAAAGGCTCCCAGCAAACAAAATTCGTTTTATTGGAATCGTTTCAATATCAGTTTTGAAATGGTCAGTTGGTCGGTTGTGCTTTGCTAATAATAATAATAATAATAATAATAATAATAATAATAATAATAATAATAATAATAATAATAATAATAATAATAATTAATAATAATAATAATAATAATAATACTTGTGTTATATTCATTTCTTAATTAATTAGCATAAATATTTTCAAAGGGGAGCCTTTGATGACAATAACAACAATACATCAGTCATGGAGGAAGTCTTACACCTACCTACCTCTATATAATATATATATATATATATATATATATGTATGTATAAATTTCTGACTCACATCATGATCTCGAACCCAGGTCTTTCAGTAGAGAGACGAGACCGCTGCCAACCAAGCCACGCAAGTGGCAGCGGTCTCGTCCTTCAGTTAGAAAGACCTGGGTTCGATGTTGATGCGAGTCAGAAATTTATTTCTGTTCCACACGTAATTGTCAGTGTTGATTACTTCTATATATATACACACATATATATATATATATATATATATATTTATATATATATATATATATATGTGTGTGTGTGTGTGTGTGTGTGTGTATGTGTGTGTGTGTAAATTATCTCACTGACTTTATATACTTGGTAAAAGATATTCATAATAACAATAGTTTTTATATCGTTATGTAGCATTTCACTGTTAGAAAATCCCGCCGAAGTCGAAGTTCACAATGAACTCCTAAAAGAAAAATGCTTACAAAGTGTGAAAACTATTTACAAAAAAAAGTGCAAGGAAAATATTTACACATTCCATCACATAAACCGTGTTTTTAGTCATCTCTCGTGACCAGACAATTCCGCTAATTTTAATCTTTACTTTTTTCCCTCCTTTCGTAGAAAGAAATACAACGTGGGAACTTTGTACCTCGTTTATTTTTTTTGTTGTTGTTGTAAAAAAAAAAAGTAAATGAGCGGAGTTGTATGAATGAGATACTCGGTACGTGGTTAATTTATGTAGGAGAATGGATGCTCAGTTTTTCACGGGGCGAAGGAGACTAGTTCTTGCTCTTTTGCTGGTTCGTGTGTTGCTTTTTCTTTTGCATGAGGTAGCATAGTTTCCACGAGGTGTATATATATATATATATATATACATACATGCATATATATATATATATATATATAAATCACCAGGAAAATGAAAGACAGGGCGTAAATCCCGACCGGTTTCGGCTCTATTTCCAAGCCATTGACCAGAGATTAATGTAGTGGTAAACATTCACAATGCCTACATAATACTAGGGAGATCGCACAAACAAATACACAAACATAAAATAATGATTAAATATTACAAACAGAAGCACCCGCACATACCACAGCATTACGGCCGCCCAGCAATATATCAAACAAACAGATGCCATTTGACCGAATGGTTTTTCTATATTCTCTGATGATGAGGCCATAACTGTATATATCTAGTTATCATTGGGAGCCTGATACGCCATTTATCGATATGAATGGGGACAGTTATATATTGTTTATTAAATGCAATAGCCCAGGTAGGGCGTTCCGTGAATGGGATGGATGTGCGTGAATATCCAGGCCGGAAATAATTTTAGACCCGGCGGCCGCGGTTGGATATCAAAATGCTGGGAAACTACGATTTTCTGAAAATGAAAATATAGGATTTATTTTTCTTTATTCGTTTTGCGTTGCTGATGAATTTTGCTTCGGTTTCCCGACAAAAGTGGAATATTAGCCATCGCAAAATCGATGGAAAAATGACGCAATTCCTGATATGAGAGAATTTGTCACGATTTGCAGTCGAAAGATACCTTGCTTTCCTAACAGAAAAAGCTGCGAGTTGTGATTGGGAGATGATTTTAACAGTAATGATGTTTGTTTTGCCTTTATCTTAGTGTGATTTTCAAATCATAACGACAATTTAACAGGAATCCAAAAATGTATAAAGCGAAAATAATATGCTTTTAAAACGGAAAAGATGAGAGTAAACAAATCTACTTGCATTTGTAACATTATAAAAAAAAGTTACGCAGGATGCCTTTACGATTATGCAAAAAAATAAATAAATAAATAAATATGTAAAATATTACGGGATGTATGATAATCTTTTTGCTCCGATATTGAAAAGAAAAGATAACGAAAAGATAGAGAAATACCTTGATAGCTTCTTTCAAAAAATATACTCGAACATCAGTGTGTTAGAAAGGCCGGTAATTTCTGCATTAATGGACAAAAGCATTTAAGAATATTACAGCCATTATAAAAATTTAACCCTCAGTTTTCACGTTTCTAAATTACCCATTCATGTGTATAAACGAAATGATACAAACAATATATATACGATAATAATAAATACCAAGGAAAAAGTTATCTATAATTCTTCATTAATAAAAGATGACCATTATAAAATTTTACACTCAGTTTTCACCTTTGTAAAATGCCCATTCATGTGTATACACGAAATGATACAAAAATATATTTACGATGATAATAAATACTAAGGAAAAAGTTACCTATATTTCTTCATTAATAAAAGATAAAAAAAAAATACAATGAAATTTATAATGATAAAGCGATAGCATCTCCCAACAGGATGAGGAGTTGTTATGTTAAAGTATGAGAGTACGCGGAAGCATTTTTCACCGGAGCCTTTGTGTTATAAAAGGGCAGTTTAGCGGGATATTTATTAGTTTGTTTGGTAAACAACCTGCTCTCTCTCTCTCTCTCTCTCTCTCTCTCTCTCTTCTCTCTCTCTCTCTCTCTTGACCTGGTTTTTTTATTCATAGGTAAGTGAGAAGAAATGTTATCCAATTTGCATGTTGCATCTGTTACTCGTTTCTTACGGGGTGTAAATTTTTCGCTTTTGATTAAAAAAAAGTTAGTTATTTGCGATGTTTCAACAGTGAGGAAGAATTATATTCACAGCATACGTTCAAAGTGAGATAAAATTTTTATTGAATTTAGGTCTGTTTAAGTTTTTCTTTCACCATACTAGCAGAGATTTTGTGTCAAGATTGCTGTAGTGGTGTTTGAAATTTGCAGTTCCGTTGTTGATTTTCAGCTCTTCTTATGTGGAAAGGATAGTGTTATTGCCCATCGTTTCTGGCGACCATACAATAATAAATAATCATTTTAACTGTCTGGCGGTCTTTAGGAAACTGTGAAGAAGTATTACAGGAAGGCTAATGTCATTTGGCATGCGTCCTGTACTGCAGTCCTGTTGCTATCAGTAATTATTCATCCTCATCAACAAATGAGATGAAATGCATGATTGCATCCAAGTACAGATTATCTAATGTACCTTCAAAGTAAATTAGACTTAACCATACTCTTGCGACCTAAAGTACACCATACTACCATAGTTTAAGTGCAAAGAAGTAATCACGAAACATATGCAGATATCCACTACGTCTCATTCTCCTGTTCTGTATGTCAACACGCCAGCGAAGGTGGGATCATGTTCCACCACTGAGGAAACCACTGTGAACATGCCAACTGCAATGTTCGTCAAGAAATCTTCGAAATAGCATGCAACACTGCAAGCACTTTTGCATGTCTTGCTGTTGTAATTCTTGAACCACTAGAATGTGACATTGTAACTTGTATATTTTTTGCTTCTTTTACACCAGAGATGGAAGTTTTACAAGTATCATGATATATTCCCTGGGAGATTTTTCTTGCACAACTCATACATAGTCAAACTCCTCAGATAGTAGATATGATATCATGTCAGGCAGACTTCTATTTTTGCCCAATGGTCAATCAGCCTTGACGTTTTCAAAGCATTAATCTTCTTGTTATTCATATTTAGAGATTTAGGATATTCTTGCTTCGTTTGAAAACTAGGGGCACCTTATACAATTGCTAGTGTTGGTGTAACGTGGATTTTAAGGACACCTTTAAAAAGATAAAATTATAATTTTTTCTCATTATTCCAATTGAAAAAAATTTATAATTTTATAATTTTATAGTCAATTATAATTTTTCTCATTACTCCAATTGAAAAAAATCATAATTTTAGGATTTTATAGTCAATAAAAGGTTATAAAATTTTATGCACGCACATACACAACCATAGTACGCGTGTATGTGTTTAATGCTTCTACATAAAAAAAAAAACTAAAACACACTGATTTCCTGAGATGAGAGAAGGACAAATAGACGAACATTTCACGCCTGAATACACATACAAAATCCTTTCAACTGAACCCTTCTCCTACCGTATCTCAATTCGCCTTCCCAGGGGTTAATCGGGCGTGCGGTCTCATCAGCCATTTTACGTCTGTGCAAATATATCTATTGATTTTCTGTTTGCCCTTTTGTTGACAGGGCAGTTTTCAAGAGCGACCACGTAAAAAAAAAAAAAAAAAAAAACTGCCGTTCCCCATGGCTGCGTTGATCCAAACGCAAACATCACCAGTCTCTCTCTCTCTCTCTCTCTCTCTCTCTCTCGTTCAGGACACATTTCATGGTTTCGATTCCTAATTAAACATGTTTACTTACTTTTTATGTATGTCCATAAACGTTATAAAGATAGACAGGTGAGGAAAGAGAGAGAGAGAGAGAGAGAGAGAGAGAGAGAGAGATGATAAATTAAAAGTATCAAGTTCCTCGTTAGCTTTTTAGAGAACCATAAAATTTTATCAAATTTTAGGGTAAAGTTTTAGTGACCTGAGATAGATTTCGCCAAGTCCAGATTTTCAGTCCTCTCTCTCTCTCTCTCTCTCTCTCTCTCTCCTAGGGAGGGGTTTAACGAAGTAACCTTACACTTTGAGAAGGGTCTTTTTCCCTTTGAGCTGGAAAATAATCCTACAGGGTTTTCGGATAATACTCATACCCTATTATCCTCACATGGAAAATACTGTGTGAAGTATATTACAGAATCGGTATAGTATTTTTTAATTTTTATATACGAGTGCAGCTCATGTGGGAATGCAGGTTATATACATTAAAGCTAAATTTTTAACTAATATTTTGCCTTATTACATTTGTTTATGCTTTTAAGTACCGTGCTTGTTTGCCTATACTGACAATTGTACAAGAAGAAAACAATCATTTTCTAATTTTTCCTTCAAACCTTGAATATGAGAGATATGAAAAATGAGAGGGGTTTTGTCTTGAATATATATATATATATATATATATATATATATATATATATATATTTTTTTTTTTTTTTCCTGACTCACATCAGGATCGAACCCAGGTCTGTCTAATGAGAAGACCAGACTGCTGACAACCAGGCCACACAAGTTATCAGCGGTCTGGTCGGTCATTTGAAAGACCTGGGTTCGATCCTGATGCGAGTCAAAAATTTATTTCTGTTACTTCTATATATATATATATATATATATATCATGCAATGTATAATAATGTAATTGGTAAAAAAAGTGGTATTAAAGAAAAAAAACTGAATATGATGCATAAA
The DNA here is from genome assembly GCA_039081455.1 of Macrobrachium rosenbergii. Taxonomy (NCBI): domain Eukaryota; kingdom Metazoa; phylum Arthropoda; class Malacostraca; order Decapoda; family Palaemonidae; genus Macrobrachium; species Macrobrachium rosenbergii. The sequence goes on from JANJGK010000033.1 coordinate 35,026,563, forward strand.
AAAATAAAAGGAAAAACAGTGTCAATGGCGACATGAAACACAAGGTAAGAAAATTACTTTTCTCCGCTGTGAGGGAAGTTAGCTCTTCTCCCCCCCCCCCCACCACTCCTCCATTTCTCCCTCCCTCCCCCTTCTCCTCTCCTCCTCCCACGGAGAGGTGGTTGCCTGATGCATATTGCATACTTTCCTCCCCTTCCAGAATGACAGAAGCTACGCGACATAATAAAAAAAAATTAAATGCGGAAATATTTCACGATTTACCAATATTTCTGTTGTTTTGTGATATGGACATTCCTTAAAGTTATAGTGATATGAATAGTAATTTCGACGGAACAGGTATGTTCACATCATAATTAATTAAATGAAAATGTTAATTAGATACAATAAAGGCAAGATCTTATGATTCTTGTGCTGTATCAGAAGTTAATTGAATTTTAATTGAAAGTTATATTAACGAGATATATATATATATATATATATATGTATATATATAATATATATGTATATATATATAATATATATATATATTATATATATATATACGCGCGTGTGTGTGTGTGTATTCATATATCCATTGTACAGACAAGAATATTATAGAAAATGACAAAAATAATCAAATACACATCACACAAAGAATTAAAACCAAAAGAATGTCCATTCCATAAGAAATCTTATTTTTTCTGATTTTAATTTCAAGCGATTAACTGAAAAACCAATCCCTATTATTTTCAATTACAGTGCATCAGAGAATGTGAATGGCAAATGCAAATAAAAGAGACTCACAGAGAGAGAGAGAGAGAGAGAGAGAGAGAGAGAGTATGTTAATTTCGCATTTAACAAAATTTTCTAATTTCACTGACAGCAACTATTAGAACTTATTAAGCCATGCGGCCCCCAGCTTTATTTGCATAGACAAATATTATCATTGTTCCCAAAACAAAAGTATAATGTTTACTGAAATAATACGTCAGTGTATTCATTATTCCAGCAGAGATGGGAATGTCTTGCCTTTTTTTTTTTGTATTTAAGGCTGGTTTTGTTTTTTATATATGGAAAAAATGTATTTCACCATTGACCTTCGTTGTTAAAGGCTATGTTACGGGCATTATCCTGCAATAAATTGCAGCAAATTAAAATACACAGCAAACAAAAGTACATTATTACCTATAAATTTAAAAAACTATAATGAATATTAACCATGTGTGTCCATTTTTAGCTTTCTGTAAAAGAAAACTATTTGTTTGTCCCTCCGCCCTCAGATCTTAAAAACTACTGAGGCTAGAGGGCTGCAAATTGGAATGCCAATCATCCACCCTCCAATCATCAAACATACCTAATTGCAGCCCTCTAGCCTCAGTAGCTTTTATTTCAGCCATGATCGTGCGTCTGGAATCGCTATAGGTGCCAACAACACAGGGGCCACCACCGGGCCGTCGCTGAAAGTTTCATGGGCCCCGGCTGAGAGTTTCATTGGCCGTGGCTGAGAGTTTCATACAGCATTATACGCTATACCAGAAACTCGATTGCGTCGAAGAAACTTCGGCGCATTTTTTACTTGTTATAATATATTGCAACCAACTAATATGCAGAGTAACAGAATTAAGCTATTACCTAAAAATTCCCCCCAAAATATATAATCAATATTAACTGAATTTATCCATTTTTATATCGGAGCTTTCCTCATTTTAGCAATTTCTAAGGTACGGGATCAAAATAATTAACAATTAAAGGACCTACATTGCAATTCCCAAGATGTAGGATCAAAAGAATTAACAATTAAAGGATCTTCATTACAGTTCCTAAGATATCGGATCAAAATTATTAGCAATTAAAGGACCTACATTGGAATTCCAAGATATAGGATAAAAATAATGAACAATTAAAGGACCTAATTGCAATTCCCAAGATATAGGATCAAAATAATTAACAATTAAAGGACCTACATTACAATTCCCAAGATATAAGATCAAAATAATTAACAATTAGAGGACTTACATTGCAATTCCCAAGATATAGGATCAAAATAATTAACAATTAAAGGACCTACATTACAATTCCCAAGATATAAGATGAAAATAATTAACAATCATGGGACCTACATTGCAATTTCCAAGATACAGTATCAAAATAATTAACAATTATAGGACCTACATTGCAATTCCCAAGATACAAGATCAAAATAATTAACAATTAAAGGACCTACATTGCAATTCCCAAGATACAAGATCAAAATAATTAACAATTAGAGGACCTACACTGCAATTCCCAAGATATAGGGTTAAATCATTAAACTCTTAAAAGACTTACACTTAATTATCGAGGTCCTCAACCTGCCGTCGCGACGCAGTGAACGCAGCAGGAACTTGAAGCCTCCGGGCCACAGAGAGCTGGAGTTGTCAAACTATAAACCTGCAGGAGGAAGAGGAGGGAGACAGACCTCATAAACGAAATCCTGGAGAATATAAACAGGGTCCTTTGGCTTCTCCTGAGTCGTGAACCGTCGCTCAATAAAGGGGTGTTTACCCTGTTCCGCCGAGCAACCCGTCTGCAAATAGAGATGACATGACGCGTGTTACTGGGCTAAATACTCGCGGGAGACGAGGATTACTGTGGTTACTTTAGGAGGGTTTAAGAAACAGAAGTCTGTCATCGGTTATCAAGAGGTAAATGGAACACATTAACCTATTTGTACAAAATGAAATATATTTATGTTTTTCTACCCTTGTGCCATAGGTGAAAATTGGAAATCTCAATATCATGATAAAGTTAAATGAATTTGATATTGAAAAATAAAATGTCTAATAATCATATTTTTAAGCAAGTTAAAGGAGTGAGAAAAAAAAGGGGAGAGTAATTGTTATCTAGGTGCAAAGAGAAAAAAAAAGCTATTGGCCAAATGAAATTTACGTCTATTTTTCTCCCCTTGCACCACGAGTGAAATCTCGAAATTTCAATAAAACGGTAAATTCAAATACATTTGAAGTTCAAAAATATCTAAATGGAAAATGTCTATTAAGCATATTCATAAATAAGTGTAAAGGAATGAACGTGAAAAGATTATATGCAATAACAGGTATAAAACTCTTCAGCATTAGTTTGCATTGAGTTCCACTATCGAATAAAATCCTTCCGTAGTGCAAAACCAATCAGTGAATTACTCTCAATATGTTAGAGCAATTTTAGTTTTTAGTTTTCTGTAAAAGAAAACTATTGTCTGTCCGTCCGCACTTTTTCTGTCCGCTCTTGGATCTTAAAAACTACTGAGGCTAGAGGGTTGTAAATTGGTATGTTGCTCGTCCACTCTCCAATCATCAAACATACCAAATTGCAGACCTCTAGCCTCAGTAGTTTTTATTTTATTTAAGGTTAAAGTTAGCCAAAATCGTGTTTCTGGCGACGATATAGGATAGGCCACCACCTGGCCTTGCTTAAAGTTACATGGGCCGCGGCTCATACAGCATTAAACCTAGACCACCGGAAGATAGATCCATTTTCGATGGCCCTGATTATACGCTGTAGCGGCTGTACAGAAAACTCGATCGCGCCGAAGAAACTTCGGCGCATTTTATACTTGTTTTCTCGTTTATTCTAAAATACAGACAAAGTTGTTCTTGATATATATTTCATATAGTATCAAGAACAACTTTGTCTGTATTGTAGTTACTTATTCTCTTCTTACGAGTGTGGACTGATATTAAATAGTATTATCTATTTAAAAAAAATGTACTACCTACGAAAAAATAAAACGATGGTTTTTTTTTTTTTTTTTTTTTTTGCCTTTAGCCAACCCATTACATTATTGACCCTATGAGCAACTAAGAACATCTTTAGTGTCTCGTAGGGGAGTATAAAACGTTGGTTTTATTGCCACTCGGTGCTTCACCTAAGTTTTCCTCCGGCTACCAAGTCATCTGCTGAGGAAGTTTATTTCTTTATTTTTTTACAACTGCATGGAAGTCTTATACACAGTTTGCAGTTTAATCTCATGAGTCAACAACAGAGTATTATTATTATTATTATTATTATTATTATTATTATTATTATTATTATTATTATTATTATTATTATTATTATTATTATTATTATTATTATTATTGTTGTTGCTAAGAGATTCACAATTTCATGAAAAACAATCTGTGTAATAAAAATCCGCAATTATATTTTACATAGTAATATATTTACTATATAATTGTGGATTTTTGTTACGCAGATTATTATTATTATTATTATTATTATTATTATTATTATTATTATTATTATTATTATTATTATTAGGAGATTCACAGTTTCATGAAAAACCATCTGTGTAATAAAAATCCACAATTATATTTTACATAGTAATATATTTACTATATAATTGTGGATTTTTGTTACGCAGATTATTATTATTATTATTATTATTATTATTATTATTATTATTATTATTATTATTATTATTATTATTATTATTATTATTATTATTATTATTATTTCAGTAGATGAAAATTCGCATGGAATAAGCACACCAAAGGAACCATTGACTTGAAATTCAAACTTCCAAAGAATGTTGGTTTCAACCTCCCACCCCAGCAGACCCCTTCACACTGCGGCAGTAACTGATCATGATGCAGGGCCAGTGATTTTACATCCCCCTTAGGGAGACGCGAACCCGCGAGATCTGAGTGTCATGCCACGACACTAACCACTATACGAACCACATATGCTTCATAGTAAATTCGTCTATTTAAGTTTCATCTTTATTATGCTTGAATTACATTCAACATCCAGACTTCACATTCGTATAGATCTCATATCAATCCTGCTTTTGATTCACACTAATAATGTTACCATCAACCGAATTTTTCTGTCAACTTCATCGTCCATCAAACATTTTCCTGGTCTTTCACTATTATATGAAGTTTCTCTTCACCATCCATAATCAACACTGTATCATTAACAGCCAGATAGATAAATAGATGAAGTTTGTGATTGCTGTATCTGAGTATTTACCGGGAGGAACAATTGATCAGGTTAAAACTCTGGGTGTCCAGATTCCCGAGAAACTTTTTTTTAACATTGCAAAGGATCTGAGGAGAGAGAGAGAGAGAGAGAGAGAGAGAGAGACAAAGTGAATTCCTTCGTTCCAGTTGAATCCTTCCGAGTTAGGGAAGAAAGTTCCTTATCTCTCTTCCGATCAACTCGAAAACTCAGAAGAAGAGAACCAATCAAACAACTCCCTTGATCCCTGGGTGTTGCGCCGTTTTCGATTTAACAATCGCCCCACAGAGTGTTTCGGCTTTTGTTGAAAGAACATTCGTCCAGGAACCGTTTTTTATTTCCAGGATCTCTCTCTCTCTCTCTCTCCCTGCCTCTCTCTCTCTCTCTCTCTCTCCCTGCCTCTCTCTCTCTCTCTCTCTCTCCCTGCCTCTCTCTCTCTCTCTCTCTCTCTCTTCCTTACCTCTATCTCTCTCTTCCTTTCTCTCTCTCCCTTCCTCTCTCTCTGTTTTTCTTCCTTTCCCCCTGTCTATCACTTTCCCTCTCTCTCTCTCTCTCTCTCTCTCTCTGCGTCTGAATTCTACCTCACTTTGAAAACCGAATTCATTTTCTGAAATATACTAAAAGTTTGCAGTTTAATAAAACTTATTCTTCTCAAAATAATTTGAAGGAATCCCAGTATGGAAGAGTCAAACCGCCTGAGAACATTGAGTCAGTATCTAGAGATATAATCCACTACATCATAATTTTATCAAGATAATTATAATCTCTGAACGTTAATCTTAATATTTAAACTATATTCGTTTTAGGTCAGTATCCTTGAAATAATTTTCTGTTATCATTATCAACGATGATTACAAAAGGAATGCCATGTAAAAAAATATCGTTTAAAAAGAAAAATAAGATAAGTCTGTCGTACAGAGGGAGGCGTTATATTCCATCAGTAATTTTGGAATTAACCTTAATAAAATAACTTTCATGGGAAATGAGGCAATACTGGAATATCTATTTGCGAATAAAATATTCATGAATATTAATGAATAAAATACTAAAACAATGAAATAATTAGTTGCTTATTCACTCATACTCGGTGGAATGCTTCATTTCGAGAGTTAATTATGTTTTGTTTATTGATATGGAAAACTTTGGTTACATTGTTTTGCTAAAGTTTTTAATATATAAATAACATTCACACCTCTCTCTCTCTCTCTCTCTCTCTCTCTCTCTGAAACTAATGGTTCCTACCATTACTTTCTTCTGTTAATTTAATTTTACATATGGATAAGGAAAACTTTGGTTAAATTGTTTTAAAGTTTTTTTCTATATAAATAACATTAACACCTCTCTCTCTCTCTCTCTCTCTCTCTCTCTCTCTCGATATGAAACTAGTGATTCCTAACATTACTTTCTTCCATTAACTTAATTTTATAAATTGAATATCAATATAAGTGTAATCATAATCTTACCTAGCATTATGAAACGAAGTCTGGAAGAATTAAGATATATTTTGATCTTAAATGACTCTCTAACTATCAGTTAACCGGCGTTAACTACGAATCAAACAAGCTGACTATTTCCCAAAATACTTCGTTTTATCTTCGCCAATACTTCGGACTTGGAGGACGAATTTATGCGAAGAATAACACATCAAGCGTAGGAATCATATGCACAAAATACATTATAGGAATATGTTTCCTTACCTGATCATTCACCTGTACATAAATACATCATTCATTCTTATTATAATTGATATGATAGCAATAGGCAAGAGCGAAAGTTAATGGAATAGTTTACGGTAAATTTGAAAGATATTCCGGTGAATTCTGGTGTGAGGAACGCAGGTGGGTACGGGGCTTCCTAATGGCTAAGGCTCCAGGGCAAGAGCCAATGCCCATGAAGCCGGTTCAAAAAGCTTCTGCCCAGGAACCGATAGATAGCAGCACCTTGCAGGGCTTACAATTTGGATACTTCCATTTTTTGCCAAGGGTGAGGAATGTACTTAGATAAATGCATAAATTCGTATTACTGCAAGATTTATTAACCTAATTCTGTCTGCAGTAAGTCACGAATTATTATCTGGAGTAAATCTATACACTACATGCAAATATAAGTCGATTAAGTTTCATAAAAACGATATATTTTTCAAATCGACTTAGTTTTTCACCCTTCGGAATAATGGACTCTCCCATATGACATGCGTGAGGTTCTGATTGCAAGAATATACCTTTCTGTTTTATGTTGCTAACAATAAATGGAAAATCCACTGCATATTAGAATAGTTTATTTGCAGGATTACTGTATTTAAGAAGTAACTACTTGCAGATAAAACTAACCGTTCATAATACGCTATTTTGATACCTTTGGAAATATGATATTGTGTTTAGCAATGCCTGGATTTAATAAATGTCTATAAATACCTCTAACAGAACAAATATAGGAAAAGAGAGTTTTGAATATATTTGTATCTATGACATTGGCGACGAACATTTCATTTCTAATGATGAAGGATTCATGGGAGCCTATTTAATCCTGCAATTGCAGTCGTTACTTAGACAATACTAGAAAAAGACAGAGAGAGAGAGAGAGAGAGAGAGAGACAGAGAGAGAGAGAGTATGCAGAGGGCTTTTATTCAAGAGATTACGGCTTAAATCGGTTTCAGGGAGAGAGAATAACTGCACATAATTTGTACGTATCCTGTGATTTAAAATTTGAATAATTGTCAGTGAAAGCCCGATTTGAATACCGAATATACCTTCCATTTATCCCTTTTTTCTAAAATTAATGCACTAATATGCATACACAGATGATCCCTGGGCGTGAAATGAACTTAAAGCGAGAGAAAAATTTATAAATAATGTAAACTTCGAACAAACCGGTAAATTACAAGTATATGTTCCTTTCATGAAGAGGTAATACTATTTTGAAGTACCGGTCATCCTTTGAGACAGCATATCAATAGAAAATAATATCTGTTGATAAGGAGTCTAAAACATCATTGCATGCAAGAACATTTTGTCATAATATTTTCAGTCTCAACTGAAAAATGTAGATTTTTTTTTTATTCATAAAAAGCACAAGAGAGTAATAGGACTTTTTTTCTGCTTTAGGAAAGAATAGACCAATAGGATTGTTTTCTACTTTAAGGAAATAAAAAGAGCAATAGGACTTTTTTTCTGCTTTAGGAAAAAAATAGAGCAATAGGACTTTTTTTCTGCTATAGGAAAAAAATAGAGCAATAGGACTTTTTTCTGCTTTAAGGAAAAAAAATAGAGCAATAGGATTTTTTTTCTGCTTTAGGAAAAATATACACTCCGAGGACCAGAATTATTCTGGCAGGTCTTAATGCAAAGAAAATATACTGGTCTAAGCATATGTAATGAGAACCTTTGCAACAATATTGTTGTGACAAATTAATTTCCACCCTTAGGAACATAACACCAACTTTTCCCTTTTTTTAAAATTTTTTTAGAGAAAGGCAACGGATTCAAATGCATAAAAGCATCATATGCTGACGTTTATTTTGCCCCTGTAATCCCGAATTACAGCAAAAGCTCACACCCATAACAGACGACAAAAGAGAAAGATGTATTAAAATTGTCTCCCGTCCAGACGAACGTTGAAAGTAAAATATCTGCAGATTCGTAATATAAAAAGCAGCAGTAATTTCCCTCTTGTGTCTAGACACTTCCATCGATTCTCCTCCTTCATGTTCATTTCCCATTTCGCATGGAGGAGAATGACGCGAAATCTGTGTACCTCGTTTGTTTATTCTTGCTCTCGTGAAAATATACGCGGTTGATGCAGTTTGCATGAAATATCCAGCACAAAAATAAATTATGTAAAGCGCGATCGTATATTCTGCAAAGCAGACGAAGATTTCAATGAATTTTGCTTCGTATTTCTTTTTGGATTTTCGTTTTGATTTTGCTTTTATGCTCTCTCTCTCTCTCTCTCTCTCTCTCTCTCTCTCTCACTTTTATACTGAGCTAGATGAACGTCCTTCAAATAAAAACTTCCATAACATCAGCTGCTGAATTTACCCACATTTACCTACGAAGGAAACATTTACCCACATTTAATACCTTCATTTACCTACAAAGAAAGCTCATCAACAGAGCGTCTACTACCTCACACACACTGCGCCACCCATCTCTAGCAAATATGCATTCTGGCCCTTCCTGTGCATTGATGCCCTTGCTTTCTAAAACGTTGTCATTTCTTCCATCCAGGCTTACCTCTCCTCCCTATTCTTATATTCGAATTATTCTTTTCACCAACTATTATCCTCCATTCTTTTCACTTGACCGAGCCATCTCAAGACATTCTGAATTCTATTTGTTCTCTTCACCAACTATTATCCTCCATTCTTTTCACTTTACCGAGCCATCTCAAGACATTCTGAAATCGAGTCATTCTTTTCACCAACAATTATCTTCCATTCTTTTCACATGACCGAGCCATCTCAAGACATTGTGAATTATCCTTTTACCTGCGTTGCCCATCTATATATATATATATATATATATGTATATATATATATATATTATATATATGTATATATATATATATATATATACAGTAGTATATATATATATATATATATACAGAGAGAGAGAGAGAGAGAGAGAGAGAGCAGCTTACCCACCGACCATATTAAAAATGTTTTGCGTCTTCCACCTGATCACAAGCCGAAAAAGCAATTTGTCGAGAAATTATCACCTGCCAGTCGCCTTGATTGATTACCTGAAGCACGGAGCCAAGCTAAACAAAAGGTGGGAATAAAATCTCTCTCTCTCTCTCTCTCTCTCTCTCTCTCTCTCTATAAACACTGACCTCAATGTCGTTTCATGTTGGAAGTTTATTTTTACAAAAGTGTCTAAATGTTCCCAATATTGACTCAAAGATAACTACATTTTTTCTGGTACTTTAGTGAGATTTCAGCGTAATTAAGCAAATGCAAAACGCGGATTATAGTGAAATTATTCATTCTCCCTTTGCCAAAGACCTCATCAGAGCTTGCAGTGGTCGTTAAAGCACGTCGACTGCACCCAGATTCCGGGAAATGTAGATCACAAGCAGACATCCGACTGGAAAAGTATATTGCTTTCAGCCCCACTCCTGTTCATTAAAAGCACATAAGGTCATTCCGAGAGCAGTTCCCGATTAAACAGTTCCACCTACAGCACATTGTAACCTCTCGATTACATTGCTTGCAATCTCGTTATTGGAAGGGTAAATATAAGTTTGGTATATAGGGGTTTCTGCGGAAGGTTAAACTGTTCATTTGTTTTTTACGTATATTGGGTGTTTTAGTTCTTGTAAACTAGATTGTTACCTGGCAATGTTTTGCAATTGCATTCACCAGTATTAATTCAGGAAGCCTGATACATCACTGTTTTTCCATTATATATATATATATATATATATATACTCTTTCTCCTTGGCTTAAGCTCTTGAAAATACAAAGCGAAATGATTGCCTGCATAAATTAGGAAACGGTAGGAATAATTAATTACTATCTATTTGCATAAGTGTAATGGCAGAGAGGAAGAGATCAGGAGAAGAAGAGTTGTTCAGCAAAGCAGAGGAAAACCAGAAAACTATTTTTAGACTAAGAATGTAAAAAGAATAAAAGTTTCGTAAAGGATTTTTAAATAGATTCGCATCTGAGCATCGTGGTTGCTTCAGGAGATTATGTATAAAAGACAAAAACCTTTATACGTCAATTTATTGTTTGGTAAACGTCTAATGCCAAGGTTAAAAGGGCGAGGAATGATTTGGCATGCAAAGATGTGAAGACATCGATTACACAGATGAACGAAGCAAATGCCCACGTCATGTTTCAAGGTGGTTGAACCATCCAGAGGGGAAATTGCCCCAACCTGAGGAATAAATGGCTCAGAAAGCGTTTGGTCTTGGGTGAGTGGCTATAACACATAAATAAACCCCGGGGGCGTGTACAGAACAGTCAGGATAAATTGGGAATCTTATAAAGAAGAGATTGTCTTGTACTGGATCGTTCCGAGTTAGTGGAAGCTGACATGAGGGAATTAGAAGGTACCTTACGACCTCGTTTCTTCTCTTCCTTCATTCTCGTGCTGACAGGAGGTTTGTTTATTCTTACTGGAATGGAATGGAAGACAGAGTTTAGGCCAAAGGCCAAGCACTGGGACCTGTGAGGTCATTCAGCGCTGGAAAGGAAATTGAGAGTAGGTAGGTTTGAAAGGTGTAACAGGAGGAAAACCTCACAGAGGCACTATGAAATAATTGTTAGGAGAGGTTGGGTAGCAAGTTGGAAGAAAAGTGATATGAGTGGAGGTACAGTAAAAGAAATAGGAGTATATTCTTATTGAACGTGAATATTTAAAGATATAAGACAACTGACTGGGAGATATTACTTTGTGACTGTACATTTTATGTTTATACTCAAATGAAATTTCAGAATAATATTTAAGTAAATGAAGAAATATATAGTAAGTTTTCATTCCACTTCATTTGACACTCCAGAAAAAAAAAAAAAAACATAAAAGCTGTAGAGACAGTAAATTAATTGCATGACCTTGATACATGTTATGGAATATAAACTGTTTCCATAGTTATATATATAGCACAGCTGAAGGAAAATGAAGTGACAATCATTATTGTTAGCTGCAAGCATTTTATTAAAGCTTTTAATTTAACTTATGTTTGTTGTATTTTATCTTTTTATGCTAAGCATAGATGTTCTGTCAACTGTATGGTTAAAACAATTAGACATGGTGATGCATATATGCACGTATACACATGTATCCAATGGCATTTCTGCTCTGACGAATACGTATTCATATGTATCTAAGGGCATTCCTACCGGGAGGAATTTGTATACACATGTATCCAAGGGCATTCCTACCGGGAGGAATATGTATACACACGCATCCTAGGGCATTCCTACTCGGACAAACACGCATCCACATGAATCCAAGGGCATTCCTGCTCATCCATGGATACCCGCAATCGATCACCGTGAAGTTATTGCAGACAGAGCCGGGAACTTTGATTAACGACGCGACGCAAACGGGCTGAAGGGAATTGCGCGAGCATAACATGAGTGGCAGGGTCCAGGTTATATCAATTTAGAGGCCCGGGGCTTCATCAACTCGTCGTCAGCTGGTTTGATAGAGGAAGAGCGAAGTGCTGGTCCCCTGGCATAGTGGTTAGTGTCGTGGCATGCCACTCAGGTGTCGCGGGTTCGCGTCTCCCCCCGGGCGGTGAAAAATCAATGGTTCTGTATCATGATCAGTTACTGCTGCAGTGTGGGGTTTGCTGCGTTGGGAGGTTGAAACCAACATTCTTTGGAAGCTTGAATTTTAAATCAGTGGCCCCTTTGGTGTACTTGTTCCGTGTTAATAGGCTTCATCTACTGAAATAATAATAATAATAATAATAATAATAATAATAATAATAATAATAATAATCTTCTTTTAACGTGCTTTTTTTCCCATTTGAATGGGGTAAGCACGATGCCTTCTTTTGAAGGACTTTTGATTTGGCTTTGGGACAGACTTTGTAATCTCGATCGGCTGCCCTGCCTGTCATCGCTTAGACCCCGGTAACGTATGTACATGTATTGTACCAGTCACCAGTGCCCTTTCTCCCAGCAGCGAGGAGTCGTTGCCGATTAGGTCGACAGTCGAGACGTGTAAGGTGTCTGTTATGTTTTTAGAAGATGTTGGAGTGGCTTTGTTTGTGTGTGTATTAGTCTGTAACACCCATTTGCTTTTAAGCAAACCTATCCGTTGATTGCATACATAATCCCAGGGTGTCTACGCGGATAGCAAAGTGTCTGCCTCTCTGACAGGTCGGCTGCTGATTTGAACCCGCTCCACAGACCTCTAAGAAGTCCGAGGCTGCTGCTCTAACCGACTTGGCCATCGAGGCTCTAATAATAATAATAATAATAATAATAATAATAATAATAATAATAATAATAATAATAATAATAATAATAATAATAATAATAATAGTAAACTTCAGTTGCGTCGCTCTTAAATAACTTAAGGGTTTTAGAAAGAGATCAGATGGGCATAAATCTCATGGTTTACAGATATCAGAATGGCATGGGATATAGAATATAGAATTTCGGCCAAAGGCCTAGCGCTGTGACCTATGAGGTCATTCAGCGCTGAAAGGGAGATTCAGAGCAGACAGGTTTGAAAGGTGTAACAGGATGAAAACCTCAAAGCAGTTGCACCGTGCAACAGTTGTTAGGAGAGGGTGGATAACAAGATGGAGGAAAGAGAACATGACTGGAGGAGGTACAGTAAAAGGAATGAAAGGAGTTGCAGCTAGGGACCGAAGGAATGCTGCAAAGAACCTTAGGTAATGCCTACAGTGCACCGCGTGAGGCGCACTGACGGCACTAACCCCCCTACGAGGCAGAGTGGCATGAATGCCCTACTTAAAACTGATAAGTCGTTCAGGATTTGTGATCCATTTTTGGGTAATATATTTAATCTTAAGATTAAGCAATATGGAATCTGTTTCTCAAGAGACACAGAGCGCTTTAATGTTACTTCATAAACACCATTTGTGAATAACTTAAGGGTTTCTAAGGAGGTCAGAAGGGCCATGAATCCTACGCTTAAAATTAAAATGCTGTTTAAGAATTTATGTCCGCATTTGTTCATTATATTAAACCGCAGGATAATACAATATGGATTTTCTTTCCAAAAGGAAGTAAAGCCCTGTAATATCACTTATACAGTATCATTTGCAAATAATGTGAGAGTTGAAGATATCAGAAAGGCATTAATAATACGCATCTTACTTTTCCTTTTTTTATTAACCATTTTGATTACATTTTACCTATATTCTTAAATTCATGTGCAATATATGGTTATATACATCAAAGCTTAATAAATGAAAAAATTTTCTTCTCGACACTGGTAATATTATAATCCCCAAATTCTGAGTGAGTTACATTCCAAAATTTAATGATATAATATATGACAGCTATCACAACTACAATTTCTCCAACATTTATAACCCTCATAACAATCCTTACAACCTTCCAAGTAACACATATAACCTCGCCTAATTCTCATGATAAGCCCATAGCATTTATACTGAACTGCTGCTAATAAGCATCCGTGATCGCGCTGGAGAAATAGATATATATATATATATATATATATATACACACACACACACACACACTATATATATATATATATATATATCAAGACTCGGCACGAAACAATACAGCCTCTCTTTCTAAAGACAAACAGGACCAGGCAATAATCTGTAAACAGCCGCTCCAAAGCCGCAACTCCCATCACATTAGGTCATTCGAGACGCGGGATAATCGATGCTGCCGGAACTAACGAGGAATATAACAGGAAAACCTTAACCCTGAGGTGGCCGTTCGCCCGTCTTAATGCTTCAGCAGTGCCTGCGACCGGTTTATTGCGTCATTAAGGGGACGCACAAACCCCTCACAATTTAATATTGCTCGAAACTAATGGCCGTTCTTGCTCGCGGTTGCTAAGTTTAAGGTGGGTTCGATCCGGGTTCGTGTGGCATCGGCGCGAAAGTGTCCAATACAGGTAAATGAACTTGGAAGTTTTTGTTTTTGTTTTCGTGGTAATTTGATGATCTGAGCAAATATAGTATATAGAAGTATTTGCTTTCAGGAAACTGTGAATGAAATCAGGTGATAATTTCTCGATAAATTGCTTTTTTTTCGGTTTGTGATCAGGTGTAAGATGCTAAACATTTTTTAATATGGTCTGTAGGTAAGCTGCTCTCTCTCTCTCTCTCTCTCTCTCTCTCTCTCTTTTATATATATATATATATATATATATATATTATATATATATATATATATATATATATATATTTATATATATATAAATTTTCCCACTTGACTTTAAGAGATGCTGATGCCAGCCTACAGTTAGCCGTACTGGTGGGTAGGTAGTCAGAAACGAACTGCGAACCTACCAGACATGAGTCGAGAGCTGTACAACTCAGCCATGAAGCCGACAATCCCATCCTTAGCCGACCTATGAGGGATTTAAACATCGGATTAGTAATTAGTTGACTTTATTTATCCAGTGGTAATCTTTTATGCTGGATCTTTCTGGTTTATTAAAACTGCTTTATTTTTTTCATCAAGATTATTTATTCCTGGTATCAGGGATTTTTGTTTCCAAGATTTTTTTTTCTTTTTCTTTAGAAGTATCTCAATGGAAACTGCATGATGAATGTTAATCCATTTTGATAAGAGTTCTAAACAGATGTTGGGATTAACATCAAAATTGAGTTTACATTCCATTTTATATGTATGAAAATTATGCATTTTCCTCCACACCTAATTGAGTTTTTCCAATTTGTATTTATTAGAAAATAAGAAAGTATACATACAGAAATATTATGGAAATATTATCAGACACATGAAGAGAGAGAGAGAGAGAGAGAAATATGAAACAAAATACACTGAAATTCCTCGTCTGCTTTGCAGAATATACGATCCCGCTTTACATAATTTATTTTTGTGCTGGATATTTCATGCAAACTGCATCACCCGCGTAAATTTTCACGAGAGCAAGAATAAAAACAACGAGGTACATAGATTTGGCGTCATTTTCCTCCGTGCAAAATGGGAAATAAACATGAAGGGGGAGAATCGATGGAACTGTCTGGACACAAGAGGAAAATTACTGTTGCATTTCATATTATGAATCTGCAAATACTTCACTTTCAATGTTCGTCTGGGCGAGAGAATTTTAATACATCTTTTTCTTCCGTCGTCTGTTATGGTTGTGAGCTCCAGCAATAATTCGGAATTGCAGGGGTCAAATGTACGTCAGCATATGATGCTTTTATGCATTCTAATCAGTTGCCTTTCTCAAAAAAAAAAAAAAAAATGGGAAAAGTTGAAATTCTGTTCCTAAGGGTCGATTGATTTTATTAAAGCACTGTTGTTCCAAAAGTTCTCATTACATATTTTGGGGCCAGTATATTTTCTTTGTAAAAAGGGACGCATATCAGAATAGTTCCGATTCATGGAGAGTCTTTTTTCATAAAGCAGAAAAAAAATCCTATTGCTCACCTATTCCTCAAATTGATAATTGAAAAACTTGCATCTTTAGTCGTGACTGAAAATATTTCCTCAAAATGTGCTTCTGAGTAATAATTTTTTTTAAGATTTCTTTTTTATAGATATATTATTTTTCCATTTTCTAAAACGAAAATAAACTTTCCCCCCTTATGAGACTAACATATATTTGAAATTGTCCAGTCTTTTTTTTAGTGTAAATTTTTTTTGCAAAATTTTCCTTCACTTCAGGTTCAAACCACGCCAACGAATCATGTGTGGATGTATATTTGTTCATTTATTTTTCAGAAAAAAGGAGAAATGGAAGGAATTCGATATTCAGATCAGTCTTTTACTGACAATTCCTTCGAATTTTGAATCACAGGGTACGTATAAATTATCTGGTTAGTCTCTCTAACCGAAGCACATTTGAGCCACAATTCTTTGAATAAAAGTCGTCTGTGTAACTTTCTCTAACTTTATTAGCATTGCATGAGTAGCCACTGCAATTGCAGGACGAACAGGTTCCAGTGTTCATTGAAATGTTCATTCCAAAGTTAATTGAAAATTTTAAATATTGGATTTTGAAGCACATTCAAAAAAGGACGGGAACATTGCTGTAATTTTGATTTGTGACTGTTGCTG
The DNA here is from genome assembly GCA_039081455.1 of Macrobrachium rosenbergii. Lineage (NCBI taxonomy): Eukaryota > Metazoa > Arthropoda > Malacostraca > Decapoda > Palaemonidae > Macrobrachium > Macrobrachium rosenbergii. Next base: position 35,043,260 of record JANJGK010000033.1, read on the forward strand.
GGATTTGGTTAGCCCACAAAGCAGGAATAAAAGGGAAAACGAAGGTATGAGACGGTTTATAAAATCAAGGATAATAAAAATTAGATATATACCGATAAAATCTTATATGGGTAACCACAGAAAAATATTAACATTGAAATGTATAGATTATCTGTAAAATGTGCACGTAAAACAAATTTATGTCAACCGAGCGGTAGGATAAAATTATATTGTAAATTTCTGGTAAATATAGGTCAACTCTGATAAAATTCTGCTTGTAATACGGTTAAAACTGTAAAATCTTGCATATTTTGTATAATAAAAGATAAAAAAAAACAATGAAAATATTTATGAACGTTTTTAAATCCAAACATCATTAAAAACGATATCATATTTCCAAAGGTATCAAAATAACGTATTCTGAACGCTTAGTTTTATCTGCAAGTAGTTACTTATTTAAGAATCCCTCTAATAAACTGAATTAATATGCAGTAGATGCTCCATTTATTATAAACAACATAAAACAGAAAGTTTTTTTTTGCAATCAGAACCTCAATACGTCAAATGGGAAAGTCCATTATCACGGAGGGTGGAAAACTGGGTCAACTTGAAAAATATATCGTTTTTATAAAAGGTAAATGACTTATATTTGTATGTAGTGTATAGATGTACTCCATTTATTTATTCGAGACTTCCTGAAGACAGGATTAGGTTAGTAAGTCTTGCAATAATGCGAATTTATGCATTTATCTAAGTACCTTCCTCCCCCCTCGCCAAAAATGGAAGTACCCAAATTATATGCCCTGTAAGGTGCTGCTATCTATCGGTTCCTTGGCGGAAGCTTATCTAACCGGCTTCATGGGCATTGGCTCTTGCCCTGGCGGCCTGGCCATTAGGGAACCCCGTACCCACCTGCGTTCCTCGCACCATAAGTCACCGGAATATCTTTCAAATTTACTGTAAACAATTCCATTAACTTTCGCTCTTGCCTATTGCTATCATATCAATTATATTCAAATAAACGGTGTATTTATGTACAGGTGAATGACCAGGTAAGAAAACATATTCCTATAATGTATTCTATACATACGATTTCTACCCTTCATGACTCACTTCCTGGCATGAATTCGCTCTCTTATTCCGAAGAAATGGCAAAGGCAAAACGAAGTATTTTGGGAAAGAGTTAGCTTGTTTGATTCGTAGTTATCGCGGGTTAACTGATAGTTAGAGAGTCATTTAAGATCACAATATATCTTAATTCTTCCAGACTTCGTTGCATGATGCTAGGTATGATTCTGCTTACACTTATATTGATATGTAATTAATTAAATTAAATTAATAGAAGAAAGTAATGGCAGGAACCACTAGTTTCAGAGAGAGAGAGAGAGAGAGAGAGAGAGAGAGAAAAGAATTAATGTTATTTATATGAAAAAAACTTGTTAAAACAATTTAATCAAAGTTTTCTTTATCACTATGCAAAAGTAAATAAATAGAGGAAAGTAATGGTAGGAACCACTAGTTTCAAAGCGAGAGAGAGAGAGAGAGAGAGAGAGAGAGAAGGGCGAATGTTGTTTATATATTAAAAACTTCAGCAAAACAGTGTAACCAAAGTGTTCCATATAAATTTACAAAACATTATTAACTCTTGAAATGAAGCAGTCCACCGAATATCAGTAAACAAACAACTAATTACTTAATTAAGTATTTTATTCATTGTAATTTTCATGAATATTTGATTGCTTATCAATATTCCATTATTGCTTCATTTCCCATGAAAGTTACTATATTAATGTTAATTCCAAAATTACCGATGGAATTTAACTCCTCCCTCTATTCGACAGGTTTATAGTATTTTTCTTTTTAAATTATATTTTTTCCCATGGCATTCCTTTTGTAATTATCGTTGATTAAAATAACGGAGAATTATTTTAATAATACTGACCTAAAACGACTATATTATAAATGTTAAGATTATCATTCTGAGATTATATCTTGATATAATTATGATGCAGTGAATTATATCTGTAGATATTGATTTAATGTCCTCAGGCATTTTGACTCTTCCGTACTGGGATTCCTTCAAATTATTTTGAGAAGAAAAAGTTTTATTAAACACATTTGTGTTTAATAAAAGTCTCTCTGGATGAGGCATGCATCCCAAACTGGTAGTACATTTCAGAAAACGTATTTGCTTTTGAAAGCAAGGTTGAATTCAGGCGCAGAGAGAGAGAGAGAGAGAGAGAGAGGGAGGGAGAGGGAAAGAGAAGGGGGAAAGGAAGAAAGAGAGATAGAAAGAGAAGGAGAAAGAGAGAGAGGGAGAGAAATGAAGAGAGAGAGAGATAGACAGACAGACAGACAGAGGAAAGGAGAGAGAGAGAGAGAGAGAGAGAGAGAGACCCTGGAAAAAAAAAAAGAAACGGTTCCTGGACGAATGTTCTTTCAACAAAAGCCGAAACACTCTGTGGGGCGATTGTTAAATCGAAAACGGCGCAACACCCAGGGATCAAGGAAGTTGTTTGATTGGTTCTCTTCTTCTGAGTTTTCGAGTTGATCGGAAGAGAGATAAGGAACTTTCTTCCCTAACTCGGAAGGATTCAGCTGGAACGAAGGAATTCACCTTGTTTCTCTTTCTC
>JANJGK010000033.1:35048371-35051684 GCA_039081455.1 Macrobrachium rosenbergii
ATTATTATTATTATTATTATTATTATTATTATTATTACCTGCATAACCAGTTTCAAAAAAGGAGATTTCCCGTACACGAACATTGCAAATTTAGGAAAATAAAATAAAAAAATTAATTATCCAAAGTATATTAAAAAAAGCCTGGATAATACAACCATGAAAAAAATTAATTATCTAAAGTATCTCCAAAAAAGATTGGATGATCTGCATCCACGCAACCAAAGGAAATATACCAGAAATAACTTGTCTAACAAAACAGTTTTCTGCAACCACAGGTAGAGTCTGCCATTCCGGGGTCAAGGTTATCTGACCCTGTAAATCCATTATCTGGGGAAGGGTTGATTCCCTGCCTGGAGTACCCGGCCTTGCAAAAATAAGCGTGCACTTCATGCAGGAGGGGAGAGAGAGAGAGAGAGAGAGACAGAGAGAGAGAGAGAGAGAGAGAGAGAGAGGAAGGAAGGAGGGACACACATAATATTCAGTTCTAATTTAGGTTGAATAACCAACAAATGTTATAATATAAATGACTAACTCATAGAGAGAGAGAGAGAGAGAGAGAGAGAGAGAGAGAGAGGAAGGACACACACATAATATTCAATACTAACTTAGGTTGAATAACCAACACATGCTATAATAAAAATTAGTATCTCATCAGAGAGAGAGAGAGAGAGAGAGAGAGAGAGAGAGAGAGAAGGGGACAAATATTAATCATTCTCAGCTGAGTGAGAGAGCCAGATGAAATAACCAACACATGTTACAACAAACATGATTAACTCGGAGAGAGAGAGAGAGAGAGAGAGAGAGAGAGAGAGGGAGGTAAAATATATTCGGTCCCCAGCTGTGTGAATGAACCAGATGAAATAACTACCACTTCTTATAATAACCTTGATTAAGTCACAGAGAGAGAGAGAGAGAGAGAGAGAGAGGACACAAATCATATTCATTTCCAGACGGGTGAGTTTAGCAGATAAAATACCAACCACATATGATATTAAATATAACCAACTCTGATAAGTTATTGTGTAAATTCATATGTATAAATTCATGTGTATAAATTAAATAAACTCCTATGTATACTGAATGTGCAAATTGAATATGTAGAAAGGAAAACCAGAATATTGAACGAAAGCAAATCTGTCATGCAGAGTGTAATGGAGTCACAAACACAAATTCCTTTCTATAAACAACGCGTGCATACCATCAACAAACCTGAATTGAGAGAGAGAGAGAGAGAGAGAGAGAGAGAGAGAGAGAGACAGAGAGAGAGAGAGACAGAGAGAGAGAGAGAGAGAATAAATAAACGGATGACAAATGGAAAAGGAAACGATCAAAGGGAATTCGCAGAAATTGGAATAAAGCAAATTTCCACGTAGAATTGCAGATTTTGCCTTAATAAATATGTGAACGTTAGAATTATTGTTATAAGTGTAACGTTTATTTTTAAATGCTGAAATTGGAGAGCTGTGATGTATATATGTATATATATATATATATATATATATATATATATTTATATATATATATATATATATATATATATATACATATATTGATAAGTTATTAGTTTCCATAGCATGAAAAAGTAACTTCACAATTAGGATCTGTGATAGCAAGAACTTGCTATGCTTGCTAACAGACACTAGTAATTGCCTTATGATAACAACCACTAATTACTCTTTCGGTAGTTTGCTTTTAATGTGAATACTATTAAGAAGCATAATATTCATACTATACTGACCCTTTTTATTCAAATACTTCAGTAATAACATAAAATTCATATGAAGAGTCACTTGGAATGTGGTACGGGGAACTTCTGAAAATATATTTAAAGGGCAACAGCAGGTAGGCCCATTCATGACAGGCTTTCGAACTGGAGTAAAAATAGTTGTTTTTCGAAGTGCGGTCGGTCAAGTTGTGCTTGGATCATCTCTTAAAGGTGTGACACTGAATCTGCTTGGGAAATGTGGTTAATTTCTCTCATTTGATCGTCAGTTACAGAAGCATTCATAAATGCCACGTGAAAAAATGATCACATATACGTATGTTCTTGTATTTTTAAATTTTTGTGAGGTTTTCCATTAACAAACTCATGTGTAATGTTTACACATAATAGCAATGTTGTCTCTGTACTCTGCTGTTTTATTTTTACATTATTAACAGCAAATAAAAAAAATAATAAATATTCACAACATATGGCATTTTTCCATTCAAACGTAAGATACGTAACATATTAACAGCCTCTACGAAAAAGAAAACAGCATACAATCTTGCTGTAAACACAAAAGCTACCATATATTTCAAGCCCCTCTTGACGCCATTTCCAGAGAGCCGTTTCCATCAGGCCTTAAAACTTCTATTCTTCTTCTTCTTCTTCTTCTTCTTCTTCTTCTTCTTCTTCTTCTTCTTCTTCTTCTTCTTCTTCTTCTTCTTGACATTTTCACCATCTTTTTCTCTAGTTTAATGCTACAAGTCCGTAATGTAGGGAAATTTATAGCAGTGGAAATAAAACGCAAATAATCAGAGCTCTAGGAGTAGAAGAAGGACACAAGTATTGATGAAAATGAGACTGAAGGAAGATGGGGGAAGGTACAATGGCATAAAGGCCTGACGGCCATAATTTCAAGCTGATGCCTTTATCATGTTGTCCATTTAGGGCTTGACATGAGAGAGAGAGAGAGAGAGAGAGAGAGAGAGAAGGAACAAATAGTATACGGGCCCCAGCTGAGTGAGATAGCCAGATGAAATAACTAACACAAACTGTAATGAACATGATTAGCTCAGAGAGAGAGAGAGAGAGAGAGAGAGAGAGAGAAGGAACAAATAGTATACGGTCCTCCGCTGAGTGAGATAGCCAGATGAAATAACTAACACAAATTGTAATGAACATGATTAGCTCAGAGAGAGAGAGAGAGAGAGAGAGAGAGAGAGAGCAAAGGAACAAATAGTATACGGTCCTCAGCTGAGTGAGATAGCCAGATGAATTAACTAACGCAAATAGTAATAAACATTAGCTCAGAGAGAGAGAGAGAGAGAGAGAGAGAGAGAGGTGAGGGGTGGGGGCTAAGAAAGTACCTCACGCATACCTGTCTAAAAAAACCCAATTTAGCTGGCATAAACTAACGCGAACGAACCAAGGCATCTTAGCCCGTCCTCCTTCAAAGGTAGGCAACACGGAAGTGGGTCTAGAAAGACCTTAAAAGCATTGAGACGAAGCAAAGGGGGAAAAGGGAAGTCTTCTGGTTTGTTTTTGTGTAGATAAAGGAGAGAGGAGGCAGCTAACCGTCTTCAAAGAGATCCGGGGCGGAAGATCGAG
>JANJGK010000033.1:35051784-35080449 GCA_039081455.1 Macrobrachium rosenbergii
AGAGAGGACACAAATCATATTCATTTCCAGACGGGTGAGTTTAGCAGATAAAATACCAACCACATATGATATTAAATATAACCAACTCTGATAAGTTATTGTGTAAATTCATATGTATAAATTCATGTGTATAAATTAAATAAACTCCTATGTATACTGAATGTGCAAATTGAATATGTAGAAAGGAAAACCAGAATATTGAACGAAAGCAAATCTGTCATGCAGAGTGTAATGGAGTCACAAACACAAATTCCTTTCTATAAACAACGCGTTGCATACCATCAACAAACCTGAATTGAGAGAGAGAGAGAGAGAGAGAGAGAGAGGAGAGAGAGAGAGAGAGAGAGAGAGACAGAGAGAGAGAGAGACAGAGAGAGAGAGAGAGAGAATAAATAAACGGATGACAAATGGAAAAGGAAACGATCAAAGGGAATTCGCAGAAATTGGAATAAAGCAAATTTCCACGTAGAATTGCAGATTTTGCCTTAATAAATATGTGAACGTTAGAATTATTGTTATAAGTGTAACGTTTATTTTTAAATGCTGAAATTGGAGAGCTGTGATGTATATATGTATATATATATATATATATAATATATATATATATATATATATATATATATATATATATATATATATTTATATATATATATATATATATATATATATATATATATATATATATATATACATATATTGATAAGTTATTAGTTTCCATAGCATGAAAAAGTAACTTCACAATTAGGGATCTGTGATAGCAAGAACTTGCTATGCTTGCTAACAGACACTAGTAATTGCCTTATGATAACAACCACTAATTACTCTTTCGGTAGTTTGCTTTTAATGTGAATACTATTAAGAAGCATAATATTCATACTATACTGACCCTTTTTATTCAAATACTTCAGTAATAACATAAAATTCATATGAAGAGTCACTTGGAATGTGGTACGGGGAACTTCTGAAAATATATTTAAAGGGCAACAGCAGGTAGGCCCATTCATGACAGGCTTTCGAACTGGAGTAAAAATAGTTGTTTTTCGAAGTGCGGTCGGTCAAGTTGTGCTTGGATCATCTCTTAAAGGTGTGACACTGAATCTGCTTGGGAAATGTGGTTAATTTCTCTCATTTGATCGTCAGTTACAGAAGCATTCATAAATGCCACGTGAAAAAATGATCACATATACGTATGTTCTTGTATTTTTAAATTTTTGTGAGGTTTTCCATTAACAAACTCATGTGTAATGTTTACACATAATAGCAATGTTGTCTCTGTACTCTGCTGTTTTATTTTTACATTATTAACAGCAAATAAAAAAAATAATAAATATTCACAACATATGGCATTTTTCCATTCAAACGTAAGATACGTAAACATATTAACAGCCTCTACGAAAAAGAAAACAGCATACAATCTTGCTGTAAACACAAAAGCTACCATATATTTCAAGCCCCTCTTGACGCCATTTCCAGAGAGCCGTTTCCATCAGGCCTTAAAACTTCTATTCTTCTTCTTCTTCTTCTTCTTCTTCTTCTTCTTCTTCTTCTTCTTCTTCTTCTTCTTCTTCTTCTTCTTCTTGACATTTTCACCATCTTTTTCTCTAGTTTAATGCTACAAGTCCGTAATGTAGGGAAATTTATAGCAGTGGAAATAAAACGCAAATAATCAGAGCTCTAGGAGTAGAAGAAGGACACAAGTATTGATGAAAATGAGACTGAAGGAAGATGGGGGAAGGTACAATGGCAATAAAGGCCTGACGGCCATAATTTCAAGCTGATGCCTTTATCATGTTGTCCATTTAGGGCTTGACATGAGAGAGAGAGAGAGAGAGAGAGAGAGAGAGAGAGAGAAGGAACAAATAGTATACGGGCCCCAGCTGAGTGAGATAGCCAGATGAAATAACTAACACAAACTGTAATGAACATGATTAGCTCAGAGAGAGAGAGAGAGAGAGAGAGAGAGAGAGAGAGAGAGAGAGAGAGAGAGAGAGAAGGAACAAATAGTATACGGTCCTCCGCTGAGTGAGATAGCCAGATGAAATAACTAACACAAATTGTAATGAACATGATTAGCTCAGAGAGAGAGAGAGAGAGAGAGAGAGAGAGAGAGAGAGAGAGAGAGAGAGAGAGAGAGAGAGAGAGAGCAAAGGAACAAATAGTATACGGTCCTCAGCTGAGTGAGATAGCCAGATGAATTAACTAACGCAAATAGTAATAAACATTAGCTCAGAGAGAGAGAGAGAGAGAGAGAGAGAGAGAGAGAGAGAGAGAGAGAGAGAGAGAGGTGAGGGGTGGGGGCTAAGAAAGTACCTCACGCATACCTGTCTAAAAAAAACCCAATTTAGCTGGCATAAACTAACGCGAACGAACCAAGGCATCTTAGCCCGTCCTCCTTCAAAGGTAGGCAACACGGAAGTGGGTCTAGAAAGACCTTAAAAGCATTGAGACGAAGCAAAGGGGGAAAAGGGAAGTCTTCTGGTTTGTTTTTGTGTAGATAAAGGAGAGAGGAGGCAGCTAACCGTCTTCAAAGAGATCCGGGGCGGAAGATCGAGTTGCTGAAAAGATAGGACAGGAGAGCTTGTTATATTTTTATGGGGAAGCGGAGGTACCGAGGCTGCGATTAACTTTGGAGGTAAGATGCGTGTTTTATGAAGCCTGAGAAATACTCTGGTTTAGAAGGAATATAGACAGGTGATTGCATCTATGCTGTTTTTTTTTTTTTTTTTTTTTTTTGTAAATTAATACTTATTTTTTTTAAGATAAACTTCCATCCGTTTTGTTATTGATAAAAGTTTATTGCAGTCCTTTCCAGTTTTTAGACACTTGATATATCTCATGTTTGGTTAGAGTATAATAAAACTTCTGTCTTAGTTCTTACTTCTTTCCAGTTTTTTCTTTTAAACTACAATTTTATCCCTCAAGACATTTTTTTTTTTTATTTTACTCCCTTATTTAACATTCCTTACCAATCGTACTCTTTCTGTCCATTCATACTTACGCATACACGTTCAATTTTAGGCCAGCCCCAAATTCGGACACTAATGTAAAACATATTTTCACTCTTAAAAGATAGACATTAACTTATTTTCAATTCGCTTTTTCACCATTCCTTATCAGTCATTCTATTTCTGTTCAATTATTCCTATGTATCCACGGGAATTTCATGCCTGCCTAAAACTCGGACACCAATATGAAACATATTTTCGCTTCTATACGAATAAAATATAATACGTTTTATATCAGCGACCCGGTTTGTGACCTCTACGATTTTTAGGCACCACATTGCGTCACCTCAAACTGGGTGAGACCAAATAATGTTTTCGAATCACGTACACTGCGACAATACCTGAAGCCAAGCCTTCCTCTCTTGTCTGCGTAGCATTGTTTTGTGGTACACTCAGGTACACTTTCCTTTGATTTTGTCGTTATCTTGCTGTTTTGGAGAAAGTATGGGCGAGGTAGGTGGATATTGCTTTGTTCTTTGATCCAGTTTTTCCTTTAAAATTTTATATTCGCTGTTTCTAATACCGAAAATAATTTTATTTGTTCAGTAAGTTCTTGTGTATTTTATGCTATACATATATTTGTATAATTTATAATATCTAAACACACACACACACACACACACATATATATATATATATATATATATATATATATATATATATATATATATATATATATATATATATATATATATATATATATATATATATTATTTTTCATCTTAATTAACAATAAGCAGCTTCTCCCACAGGCTTCAGGAAACTCGAGAGCAATTGAAACACACATTAAGTTTAATAGGATGCGAAGTTTTGAAAACTTCTGCTATAATTAATTTCACTCGGAACGTGTGCCCCGTTCCAACAACGTACTATAAAGTGATAGATATATTCCCTTACGCCGTTCTTCCTAGTTCTGACATTTGTTTAATATATAAGTGAATAAATATAGTCGTTTCATATATTTTTAACTATTTTGAACTGGGAGGTGAACATGATCCACTTTTGATTCGTACGTCATTATCTCGTTTTCCACAAGTTAAAAAAAAATTTCATTCAAACTGTATCTTCAGACTGAGTAGTTCTGGCAACTCTCTCTCTCTCTCTCTCTCTCTCTCTCTCTCTCTCTCTCTCTCTCTCTCTCTCTCTCTCTCTCTCTCTCTCTGTTTTTCATTATTTTGTTTTCCACAAGTTTGCAACAAGATGCATTCAAACTGTATCTTGAAACTAAGCAACTCTCTCTCTCTCTCTCTCTCTCTCTCTCTCTCTCTCTCTCTCTCTCTCTCTCTCTCTCTCTGTTTTTTCAGTATTTTGTTTTCCACAAGTTTAAAACAAGATGCATTCAAATTGTATCTTTAGCCTCAACAACTCTCTCTCTCTCTCTCTCTCTCTCTCTCTCTCTCTCTCTCTCTCTCTCTCTCTCTCTCTCTCTCTCTATATATATATATATATATATATATATATATATATATATATATATATATATATATATATATATATATATATATATATGTCTTTTCCTCATTTTGTTTTCCACAAGTATAATACAAGATATATTCAAACTGTATCTTAAAACTGAGTAATTCTCTCTCTCTCTCTCTCTCTCTCTCTCTCTCTCTCTCTCTCTCTCTCTCTCTCTCTCTCTCTCTCTCTCTCTCTCCCCCTTCATATTTCGCATCTTTTTGCTCGAAAGAATATTGTCTGGGAACCATATACCGCGAAATTTTTCTTCTTTCTCTCGTAAGGAAAGAAATGAAGGCTCCAGTATGCATGAGATATCCAACTCGGGAGCTTTATGGAAAGCAATGACGCAACATTATTCCTCTGGACGACAGGAGCATTTTTCTAGCATTTCTTGTCCATATCTCCTTGTTTTCCCTTTGTTTTTCTCGTGTGATATTCTCTTTTTTAGTTTACTCCTGAGAATACTCTGTTTCTCTTTCCTTCTTTAATAAGATGCACTAGTAAATATGTGAAGTTTAGTCGGAATTTGTAATTATTTGCATACACATGGAAAATTAATGATATTTGCTCGTATATCTTCAGATTATATAATTGAAAGCAAACAAAATGTCATACCACACTTCCTTATATTTTTTTTTTAAACGTTGCCTTTCTAAAATTTGCATTTACAATAAACAAGAGAACTATTTTGCATGGAAGCAAAAGTTCATTCTCGTGGAACTTTTCTGAAGACCGCTATGATAATAACAGGTAAAAAATGTGCCGACGTTTCTTCGGCGCAATCGAGCTTTCTGTACAGCGTATAATCAAGGCCATAGAAAATAGATCTATCTTTCGGTGGTCTCGGTATTATGCTGTATGAGCCGCGGCCCATGAAACTTGAACTACGGTGCGGTGGTGGCCTGTCCTATATCGTTGCCAGAAGCACGATTATGGCTAAATTTAACCTTAAATAAAATACAAACTGCTGAGGCTAGATGGCTGCAATTTGGTATGTTAGATGACCAGAGGGTGGATGATCAACATACCAATTTGCAGCCCTCTAGCCCCAGTAGTTTTTAAGATCTGAGGGCGGACAGAAAAAGTGCTGACAGACAGACAAAGCCGGCACAATAGTTTGCTTTTACAGAACACTAAAAATCTATGTAGCAGATTGTAAACTTTGATAAGAAAGTCGTATATTATTATAAGGTATTAACATCGCTATCGTCTCATTCCACGTCCCAATTCTGCAATAGGATTCTGGTCTCTCTTGAAAATTGGGAAGAGGAAGAAGCAGTATATCCCTAAAAATGTCTTTGTCATTATTTACGTCCGTGTTTAATTTTGATGATTACTTTATATAAATAATGAGAATTCTTTGTCAATATTTACGTTCGTGTTTCATTTTGGTGATTGTGTTACATAAATAATGAGAATCCTTGTCAACATTTGCATTCGTATTTCATTTTAACGGTTACGTTATATAAATAATGAGAAATCTCCGTCAATATATACATTCGTATTTCATTTTAATGATTACGTTGTATAAGTAATGAGAACTCTTCTAGTGTTGCGTAACAAGCAGTAAATTATCCGCTACGCGAATTTAAAATCCAGTAAATATTTGCTATTGACGAGGAAGACAAATTAATCTGGGAGTGTGAATTCTGCAAGCGCTGATGTTTGTTCCCGAAAGGAAGAGTAAATAAAGATAACTCATGTTGAAACCTAATGTTTGCGTGAGAATGTTGCAATGTTTATCTCTTTATTTTTTTATTTATATAATGCAGATTGGAAGTGCTCACAACATGTTTTTTTTTCATTTGCATTGTGGGCGTTGTACTGTTAATAATTTTGCTAACGCTATTTTTAGTTTTCTGGGAAGAAAACTGTTGTGCCGGCTTTGTCTGTCCGTCCGCACTTTTTTCTGTCCGCAGTTTTTCTGTCCGCACTTTTTTCTGTCCGCAGTTTTTCCGTCCGTACTTTTTTCTGTCCGTAGTTTTTCTGTCCGCACTTTTTCTGTCCGCCCTCAGATCTTAAAAACCACTGAGGCTAGGGGGCTGCAAATTGGTATGTTGATCATCCACCTTCCAATCATCAAACATACCAAATTGCAGCCCTCTAGCCTTAGTAGTTTTTATTTTATTTAAGGTTAAGTTAGCTATGATCGTGCTTCTGGCAACGATATACGATAGGCCACAACCGGGCCGTGGTTAAAGGTTCATGGGCCGCGGCTCATTCAGCATTATACCGATACCACCGAAAGATAGATCTATCTCTGGCGGCCTTGATTATATGCTGTACAGAAAACTCGATTGCGCTGAAGACACTTCGACGCATATTTTTGCTCGTTATATGATAAAAATAATGGCAGTTCCTCCTCTTATACTGATGTCTGTGAACCTAATTTACCATTTCATATAAATGCTAATTTATTCAATACAATTTTAATTTCTTAAAAAACTGTCCTTTGGACTATCTTCCTTCCCCCTCCCCCACCCTAATTCCCCCCATCTCGAGAGTCTATACTAAATTAATAGACTTTAATTAATAATATTCGGTGATTACGAGAGTGTTAAAAAACTATATCGTTATTGATGTTAATTACGTAAGTGTCAAGTCTCAATTACATGAATTATTACCGAGATGCTAAACACTCAGCGAAGGTGAAGATAATGACTATTTCGTTGTTTGTTTATTAATATATAACAATAAATCAAATTACATTCGAGACAATGACTGTTGACTTACAAGGTCAACTTGCACAGTTCTTGGACAGTCATGGAAAAAGTGGTGTTTATTGATGCTGATTATGAAAACTAAGGGTTAAGGTGCATTTGTTTGAACACTGAAAATAATATATGAGTTATTCAGCATTTATTCTTCACGATAGATGGTGTAGCATTATATATATATATATATATATATATATATATATATATATATATATATATATATATATATATATATATGTGTGTACATATATATATATATATATATATATATATATATATATATATATGTACATATATATATATATATATATATATATATATATATATATATATATATATATACATACATATATATATGTACATATATATATATATATATATATATATATATATATATATATATATATATATATATATATATATATATATATATCTATATATGTACATACATATATATATATATATATATATATATATATATATATATATATATATATATATATAAATATATATATATATATATATATATATATATATATATATATATATATATATATATATATATATATATATATATATATATATATATATATATATATATATATATATATATATATATATATATATATATATATATATATATACATACACACGCATACATATCTAATCAAATAAGTTAACTTTTACATGCAGAACAAGAACAGATATCGAATATCAAAAAAACTATCGGTAAAGCTCCCCAGAACGTAGTAATCATTTCAAAATCTCCTTATGGAAAGTCAGCCATTCAACAAAAAGCAAACGTGATATAGAAACCTCTGCTTGAGATTACGTAATAAAGCCTTGTCATAGCAAACACACGTATTATCTTCGCATGTGGATTCCAGGATTCTCTCGGCGGCGGCGGCAGAAGTGGGTCAGAGAAAATCAAATATTGTTGGCGTTTTTAGCAATAACCTAACTTTACTCGGCAATTTTGTCTGCAAAACTGAAGCAGTAAAAAGCAAATAACATGATCCACAATCTGCTTACTTAGAAAACACACATACACACATACACATACTGAGGATAATCTCTCCTTTTCATTTGGAAGTAATATAAGCTTTCAGATTTGTTCCAGTGATTTGATTTCAGCTTTTCAATGTAAAAATTAAAATAATGAAACGTGAAAAAGAAGTAACATGATCCGCAATCTCCTTTCTAATAAAACGGAGTTTTTTTTTGTGGAGGGGGGTGCAAGAGAGAGATGGCACAAACACAGGCAGATATTGAAGATAATATCTCTTTTTTCATCTGGAAGAAACGAAAACGATCAGACTTGCTGTAATGATTGTATTTAATTTTTTTTTTCCGTAAAAAATCGAATGTTGAAACTTATATTGGCATGAATTATGCATCTTGTCTGAAAAACTGTTCGGAGAAATAATTTTTTTTTTCTGTAACTTGAGAACGACTGTCTATAATAAAAGTTACTAAACAACGCACCAAAAAAAAAAAAAAGTAAAAAATGCGCCGATGTTTCTTCGGCGCAATCGAGTTTTCTGTACAGCCACCACTGCGTATAACCAAGGCCACCGAAAATAGATGTATCTTTCGGTGGTCTCGTTATAATGATGCACGAGCCGCGGCCATCGAAACTTTAACCACGGCCCGGTGGTGGTGGCCTGGCCGATGTCATTGTCAGAAGCACGATTATGGCTAACTTTAACCTTAAATAAAATAAAAACTACAGAGGCTAGAGGGCTGTAATTTGGCATGCTTGATGATTGGAGGGTGGATGATCAACATACCAATTTGCAGCCCTCTAGCCTCAGCAGTTTTGAAGATCTGAGGGCGGACAGAAAAAGTACGGACAAAAAAAAGTCCCCACAGAAAAAAGTCCGGACGGACAGACAGAGCCGGCACAATAGTTTTCTTTTCAGAAAACTAAAAACTGTAATAAAACAACAACATAAAATATATATTGACAAACTCCGAAAGAACAAAACCCACATCACTCTTCAGTGATTGAATTCAATCACGTTTGTGTCAGCACAGTTTGGCAACTCGCACAAGACATTCCAACGCACACAAATGCACGGCCATATCGCAGAGTCGCCCGCAAGCACGCGAGCACGCGAGCAGGCAAGCACGAAGATTCAATAACGTCTGACCTAAAAAGAAAGTTCACTGAAAGTTAACGGCTTCGAAGCCGGGTCCTTGGCTTTATCAAGAAAGGAAAAAGAAAGGCTGGAATTTACTTTTTTTCGATACTGAAGATAAACCTTAAAAATTGTGATAACTTCGTATGATCAAATAAAGAATATTGATGATTTAATTTTTTTTTTAAATATGTGTTCTAGATACACAATTAGTAGAGTATTTTAGGTTTCTCGGAAGAAGTAAAGTTGAAATGTACGATTTTTTTTTTGCATGAAAGAAAAACCTACAAAATTATGATGGGCTTCGTATGATTAAATAAAGAATATTGACGATTTAAAAAAAGGTTCGATTAAGAATATGAATTCTAGGTACACAACTAGTAGATTCTTTTAGCTTTCTCGGAAAAAGAAAAGTTGGAATTTACTTTTTTTTACCTAAACATTATCGTGGCTTCGTATGATTTAAATAAAGAAGGTTGATGATTTAAAAATATTTAATTAAAAATATGAGATCTAGGTAAAGAGTTGGTCCATTCTTTAACTACCTCTTATCAAGAATAACTATTCAATATTGCCATATTTGATTTTGCAAAAATAAAATTATAATTTTCTCTCTATGTATAGGTAAATATAATCGAAGAAACTTGATAACTATGATTATATTTAAGAAAAAAATATGATTTAAAATTTTAAGTAATCAATATTTAATCAGCGGGCATTAACAATGACATACAGAAGGGTACCGAATAGAATATTTTGCAAGCTTTTATTTATAATACGAAATAATGTGTCTGATTTGAAAATCAAATTAATTGGCTTTTCAATGATTAAACTAATGTAATACGTAGAATTAGGTTAGACCGGCGAAATATTAAATCATTGGAGCCAATAACAATTTACTGCATCAGATAATTAAGTCATGTTTGACATCAGCTTAACAGTCACCACTCAGAGAGAGAGAGAGAGAGAGAGAGAGAGAGAGAGAGAGAGAGAGAGAGAGAGAGAGAATGCGGAAACTTCTCCCCTCCAAGCCAGTTTATGT
Organism: Macrobrachium rosenbergii; assembly: GCA_039081455.1. NCBI lineage: Eukaryota > Metazoa > Arthropoda > Malacostraca > Decapoda > Palaemonidae > Macrobrachium > Macrobrachium rosenbergii. The sequence continues at coordinate 35,062,151 of JANJGK010000033.1, forward strand.
CTCTGATTACCCAAACGAATCCAGAGTCAGCCAATATTACCAAAGGCATCCCAAGGGAGGCCGATTTCTTGATCGTCCGACAAGGGAGACATTCCTGGAAGTCAATATGAAAATCAGGAGAAAAGAGAAGGGTCTGGAAGGGTCTGGAACCCGGAAAACGATATGACTGTTGCAGCTGGACACAATCACGTCCACGAAAGTTTCCATGGAGGAAGAATTCACCCGCGGAAGGGTATAAATGAAAATGATTGCGGAGTCACTAGTTAGTTTTCTGTACAAGAAAACTATAGTGAAGGCTTTGTCTGTCCGTCCGCACTTTTTCTGTCCGCCCTCAAATCTTAAAAACTACTGAGGCTAGAGGGCTGCAAATTAGTATGTTGATCATCCACTCTCTTATTATCAAACATACCAAATTGCAGCTCTGTAGCCTCCGTATTTTTTAAAATTTTATTTAAGGTTAAAGTTAGCCATAATCGTGCGTCTGGCAACGTTATAGGACAGGCCACCAAAGGGCCGTGGCTGAAACCTTCATCGGCCGCTGCTCATACAGTATGATACGCTGTACAGAAAACTCGATTGTTCGGAAGAAACTTCTGTGCATTTTTCATTTGTTTTTTATTTATCTTTTTATAGGGATATTCATTACAAATAGACGTAAAGAGAATATTGACAGAAATAAATATTAGTAACGTGGCCAGTCTGTTGAATTACCGTTATTTTGGTATGAGTATTTATATTGACCTTAGATCTTTTTAAGAAATGTACTTGTCGTAAAATTTTCATTTTTATCCCAGATCAGTGTTGCACTAATCATAAAGTTAATGAGTTATTCAGAACCTTTTACATTTATATTATTCCTAGAGATTTATAAGGAAAATACATTGTGTACAAATCTTCATTGAAGAAAGACAGATATCTATATATATATATATATATATATATATATATATATATATATATATATATATATATACATATATATATATATATATATATATATACATACATATATATATATATATATATATATATATATATATATATATATATATATATATATATATACATACACATATACATACACACACACATCACACATACACACACACACACAGGTGACTCAAGACATATATGTATATTTCTTACAACACGTCTCATCACTACATCCACCAGGCGACCACCACGTTAATATTTTGACCATTAACCCTTCAATATGTAATGGAACACATGCAGAATCGATTAAACCTTTGATGATATTCGATACAGAGGACACGAATTAACCCCCCTCCCCCACCCCCCCAACCCCGCCCCCTCCCAAAAATACTGAATAACAAGACGGACAATAAAGCGATGGAATTTGCATGACTCGCATTACGATGCAAATTCCGCCCGGCAAATATCTCCAGTTTCAGTATATATTCGTTCCTTATGGAGCATTACGGCAACAATGTTAAGCTGCCCTTTTGGACGGCGGGACTTCAAGTCATTTCCGGAAGGTATTCGCGAATTTAGAGTCGCCGTTATGTTGTATCAACTTCGTTTCGGCCGAGATATTCCTCTGGGTCGTCATGCTAACAAGGATATTACTTACTCGGCATTTGCGAAGGGCGTTGCAGTCGTTGAATATCGACATTGCTTTCTGATGGTAATATTATGGTCTGTAAGCAGTATCCCGGGATATTATATCTCTCGTATGTAGACACAATAAAAGGAAATATCTTTTGCTAAATGAATATTCCGACTCACTTGAATGAATAAGATTGTATGTCAAAAGTTGGGCGTTATTATTTTTAATGCGCAGACTGGGCTGTTAAAGAGAACTTGTCTGTATTGTCTATAAGCAATAGCCCAGGATATTAACATCTCGCTGATGTAGACACAATGAAAGGATTTATATTTTTTATTGAATAAATATGCTGAGTCAATTGCATGGATGTGACAGTATGCCAATAGTGTGCTACTATAATTTTTTAATGCACAAACGCGGCTGTTAAAGAGAGCTTGTCATTTTTACATTTAGAACTTTGCAATAAATACAATGACAACTGTACCGATTCCTGGATAGTTCAAAGGGGAGAGGTTACAAAAAAAAAGTAAAAAATGCCCGAAGTTACTTTGGTGTAATCGAGTTTTCTGTACAGCCGCTACAGCATATAATCAAGGCCACCGAAAACATCTATCTTTCGGTGGTCTCGGTATAATGCTGTATGAGCCGCGGCCCATGAAACTTTAACCACGCCCATGTGGTGGCCTATCAAATATCGTTGCCAGAAGCACGATTATGACTAACTTAAACTTAAACCAAATAAAAACTACTGAGGCTAGATGGCTGCAATTTGGTATGTTTGATGATTGGAGGGTGGATGATCAACATACCAATTTGCAGCCCTCTAGCCTCAGTAGTTTTTAAGATCTGGGGGCGGACAGAAAAAGTGCGGACAGACTTAAGTGCGGACGGACTGACAAAGCCAGCACAATAGTTCTCTTTCACAGAAAACTACAAAAAAAGAAAAAATAAAGAATCTTTCCCCAACATGAAAACGACAAGACACTAGATGACGATTACAGTAATGAAGTTCTTGAGAGCAACGCCAGAGGCAATATCTGTATCAATTAAGCAAAGAAAGGAAAATCTAAAATGAAATTAAAACAGATGCGAGATGGAACTAACAACAGGATCTTGGAATCAACGGAACACAGTAAGAAATCCCTACTTACCATAGGTAATATTAGACTTATCATAGTATTTGTATCGAGGAAGTGTGCAGTCCTTTTGGAAATAATGAAAATACCTTTATAAAGGACGAGGAAGTCGTAGATAAAACAGTATTGAGGTCCAAGAGATATTTCCCATTCTTTGGAACACGAGACAGAAAGTTAGGACTGAAGGAATCTCTTCTTCGAAGTTAAAAGAATGATTTCCTTACTGTAGTAGAGCCGTCAGTGCACCGCACGCGGTACACTGTAGGCATTATTAATGGTTCTTTGCAAGGTCCTTTCGGCCCCTAGCTGCAACCCCTTTCATTCCTTTTATTGTACCTCCGTTCATATTCTCTCCCCTCCATCTTACTTCCCACCCTCTCCTGCCAAGCGTTTCATACTGCAACTGTGAGGTTTTCTTCCTGTTACACCTTTCAAAACTTTTTATTCTCAATTTCCATTTCAGCGCTGAATGACCTCATAGATCCCAGCGCTTGGCCCCTGGCCTAAGCTCTGTATTCCATTCCATTCCTAATAGAAGGATACGGGAATATTCCTTTACACGAATTTCATTATTCCTTCCCGTGAAATTCACCAATTTTCTTCAATAACTAATAATCCCCCAATCGAATTTTCTCTCTCAATTCTTCTCAGTCACGTGGAATTCCTGCTCTTATTCATTTAAACTCATCTACATCTTCCGATTCCCCTCCAGCCCATCAGTTGCGATTCCTCAATGTGTCCATTCCAGATTTAAACGCGCGTTTTAATGTCCGAAGAACGATTACCAGGTCATAATTAATGACAGTAATTTGGGAGGTAATTAAGACATTCGTATCACGGCTGCCAGGATTTATTCCTCCCTCTCTCTCTCTCTCTCTCTCTCTCTCTCTCTCTCTCTCTCTCTCTCTCTCTCTCTCTCTCTCTCTCTCTCTCTCTCTCTCTCTCTCATAAATAAGCTAATTCTCATACACTTCAGCTGAAGCCTTTTAATGAGAACATTTTCTTCCAGCTTAAAGTGTTGATATCAAAAGTATTTCGACGGATGAATTTTTTTATAGTTTGTATAATATTTAATTTTCGATATTGCTTGTGTTCTTAATATACATATATATATATATATATATATATATATATATATATATATATATATATATATATGCTTATATGTATGTATCTAAATATATACAATGATAACATTATCATTTTTAATAGAATCAACTAAACAACTGCGTATTAACATTTGTGTATTCTAACTTCATTTTTTTGTGAGGCAGATACGTATTAAATATACCCTTTGAAATATATAATAATAACCGAAAGACAGCCAAAAAGTGCATTCCAGATCTGATAAAACCAAATAAGGAACCATACCTTTGACGCTCTTTGACTCAAAATTAGACGATGGTCGAGAATTTGACGATTTTGTTGAACAACAAGGCTCATGCAATTCTCTCTTGACCTCATTTCTTACCTGTTTTCACTCCACCTCCCTCTCTATTGAATTTCTCGTACTATCTATTCCATCGTCTCTTCCATCCTTCATTCCTTGGACCCTCTTTCCCAGATTTATTTCACTTTTCCCTCTCGTCTCCCTCCTAAGGTCTTGTCCTTCAGAAAATTCTTTTTCCTTCCTCCCTCTCCGTTTATTGTTTTTTTTTTTTTAAACAGATTGTCCACCAGGGATCTTGATTGCAGGAAATAGACTAAGATGTACCTTCCCATTCCAACAGTTTTTGTGGTGTATGTGAATATACATATATTTTTTCTTGGCTCTTATCCTGCCATTATTATTTATCATTGTTATTGATTAGATTATTAGATATAGAGTTAACTACTAAAGAAATGTATTAATCTTATAACAAAGAGAATCTTTTAACTCTGGGTTTTACTTGTTATCGATTATCATGCGTGTTTCTGTTTTTTTTTTTTTTCAGGGATTGCACAAAATATGCTCAAATTGCTGTAGATGTTTGTTGCAAATTGTCTGCATGCCTCGGAACGATGAAATATTTTTTGGGCGTTATACGCGTAAGTAGGCTATGTATTATTATTATTATTATTATTCTTATTATTATTATTATTATTATTATTATTATTATTATTATTATTATTATTACTCCAGTAGATGAAACCTATTCACATGGAACAAGCACACCAAAAGGGCCACTGACTTGAAATTCTTTAAGCTTCCAAAGAATGTTGGCTTCAACCTCCCACCGCAGCAGACGCCCCAACACTGCAGCAGTAACTGATCATGATACAGAGCCAGTGATTTTGGGATTTTTCATCGCCCCGGGGGAGACGCGAACCCGCGACATCTGAGTGGCGTGCCACGACATTAATTTCTTTCTTTACACGAGTATTACATTGTAGTAGGTTTTTTAAGGTCTATTATTGACTCGATTACCTTCACATATCTTTGGACGGAACGAGCTGCGATCTGTGAGTGTCAGGTTTAATTTTACGTTAGGATTTAAGTCACTCCTGATATCAACATCCATTTCTATAACCCGACGCCAAAAAAAAATTAGCTTAGGACGTAAAATACCATAGATTTCATAATTTATATTCACTTATCCAAAGCAAGATTACTCTCATCCAGAGTCTACGACGCAATTTGCATTTTCTGAAAGACGCCATCCATTTGAACTTGAAGCATTTATCATCCTCAGCATATAAAATTATTTCCCCATTCTTCTCTCTATCCTTCTCCTTCTCAAACTTCCACGTTAGCTTGCTTAAGAAAACTTCCCACAAACTTCTCCAGATCATTTCCCGAAGTTACTGAGCTTGTTCGAGTAAGTCTGCATCGGTGCCAGACGAGTAAGATTCTCTGGTACTTTTTTCACAAAGTTAGGAAACTCAAATATTTAAATACTACATTAGAGGGTTAACAAGAGAAATTTTAATGCTGTACTTTTTTTTTATTATTCCCTTCAGCGAAAGCTAAAAAAGGTTATTTTCTTTATTTTACCTCTTTAAGTTTTTTCTCTTCCTTAGTTTTTAGTTCATCATTTTCTTAGCATATTTGTGGTATTTTTACGTTTTTTTTATGTTTGTTTGAGACGAGTTAATTTGATAGTAATTTATTATGGTTGCATCAGTCAGTCTATTCAACAATCATTTTTTCCATTATTGTATTGATATGAAAAGCATATTAATGCATTTAGATATGACTGAACACAATGTTTATATTGGAATATTATTACCAACACAATGTTTATATGAAATGTTATACAGTTTACTCTCCATTATTCCTACATTGCACCAATATTGTTTGAGAACAAGGAAGATAAATCTGGATAAAATAAATAGGACGTAAAAAGTCAGACTGTGTATTATCACGGTCCAATGTTGTTTGAGGAAAAGGAAGATAAATCTGGAAAAATAAATAGGACATTAAAAGTCAGACTGTGCATTATCACGGTCCAATGTTGTTTGAGGAAAAGGAAAATAAATCTGGATAAAATAAATAGGACATAAAAAGTCAGACTGTGTATTATCACGGTCCAATATTGTTTGAGGAAAAGGAAGATAAATCTGGATAAAATAAATAGGACATAAAAAGTCAGACTGTGTATTATCACGGTCCAATATTGTTTGAGGAAAAGGAAGATAAATCTGGATAAAATAAATAGGACATAAAAAGTCAGACTGTGTATTATCGCCGTCCAAAGGCTTTGGAAACCTTTCAATGACTACATGAATGCAGTCAGTCATTGAATAAATCACGGTTTATTCAAAGAGAACATGAAATGGAAACATGCATGAAGTACCGAATAGCATTCTTTTGATGTTTATTTGATGGAGAGAGAGAAAGAGAGAGAGAGAGAGAGAGAGAGAGAGAGAGAGAGAGAGAGAGAGAGAGAGAGAGAGAGAGAGAGAGAGAGAGATGGGAAACATTATATTTTATGTTTAAAGCTAATAGATGGAAAAGTAGCATATGTTTACAAAAAACACCTGTCATGATATTCGTTTTGTTTATTTTTATTGAGAACCTATAAATCAATACATTTGGTCCATCAGTGTTACCAAGATTATTATTATTATTATTATTATTATTATTATTATTATTATTATTATTATTATTATTATTATTATTATTATTATACAGAATAAACCATGAACATTTTTAAGTTCCTTTGCAATCTACTGCAATATGAAATATCTGTATGTGAAGATAAGAAAGGAAAGAAAAGTACTGTATTGTGGAATTCAAATCAAATAATTATCAAGACTGCGAATTAAATAAAAACAAATAAATAAAGAAAATTAAATAAAGAAATTGGCATATTTACCACAATAACTGACAGCAATAATTTTTAATGTTATTTATTGACTGTTTTTTCTTTTCGTTTTAATCTGTAGTTTAATTTATCGTACGATTACCTACTGAAAATGTGTCAGTATCTACTGAGCGTTTGCGAAGTGTATGCTTGAGAGAGAGAGAGAGAGAGAGAGAGAGAGAGAGAGAGAGAGAGAGAGAGAGAGAGAGACAGACAGACAGACAGACAGACAGAGAGACAGAGAGAGAGAATTTGTGCTTTGGAGCAAAAACAAAGCAAAATAAAAAAGGTTGAAATGGAACCCCTCAGGAAAAATATAGATAATGACTTCTCACAACAAGTGGCAAATCTGTCACATTTGCATGGCTGAGCAACCACAAATTCTCTCTCTCTCTTTCTCTCTCTCTCTCTCTCTCTCTCTCTCTCTCTCTCTCTCTCTCTCTCTCTCTCTCAAGCATACACTTCGCAAACACTCGGCAGGTACTGACACATTTACACATTTACAACAGGTAATCATACGAAAAATTAAACTAGAGATTAAAATGATAAAAAAAAAGCAAGTCAACAAATAACATCAAAAATTACTGCCGTCAGTTATTGTGTCCCCAAAACTGCTCGAAGCCAACAGACAAAATATACCTTTCAATAAATCTGAGACGTAGCTTAGCCAAAACAGATGGAGATTGCAGGCAAAAAATGTGGACCCTTTTTGCTTCGATTCCCCAAAAACCCTTTGCAATAATGCCGTCGTTGCTTTGCCAGACTTCGGATCATTCCCAGGAGGTGTGTCCTGATGCATTGCGCTGCAATTGCCAGGAAACGAAATAGCAGAGAGGAAAGAATTTGGTCCCCCCTTGCGCGGACCAATTTCGTTCTTAGAATATAGAAAATGGAGTTGTTGTAGTTTGTATAACCTGCCACTTTTTAGTTTGTCTGTCCGTCCGCACTCTTTCTGCCCGCCCTCATATCTTAAAAACTACCGAGGCTAGAGGGCTGCAAATTGGTATGTTGATCATCCACCTTCCAATCATCAGACATACCAAAGTGCAGCCCTCTAGCCTCAGTAGTTTTTATTTTATTTAAGGTTAAAGATAGCCATAATCGTGCGTCTAGGAACGATATAAGCCAGGCCGCCACCGGACCGTGGATAAAGTTTCATGGGCTGCGGCTCATACAGGATTATACCAAGACCACCGAAAGATAGATCTATCTTCGGTGTCCTTGATTATACGCTGTACAGAAAACTCGATTGCGCCGAAGAAACTTCGGGGCATTTTTTTACTTGTTTTCTATGGGTATGTGTAACCTTTCAGGTGGGTGTGGTATGTGTAACTTGTATAATTTTTGTTATTAATTTTTGGCCTTTTATCATATGAGTGGCGCAGTGTAATAAGGTGCCAAGCGCCGTTTTTTAAAAAATGATAAAAACGCATTTAAAGTTTGCCAACTATGAAAACGCTTATAAAAGAAAAACCAGCCAAACGATTTCTATGAATCATACCTCATTTTAAAGGAAATTTATTCGCCTATTACATATGCAAAAATCATTATAGTATGTTTTGTCATTTAGCGGCCACAACCACAAAAGTGAGGTAATGTAAGATTGTAAAGTGTTAATGAACACAATGAAAATGTTTTCATACGGCAATTAAAGCATGTTTTTGTGAAAACAACCTAAAATATTTATCCTAATAATGCTCTAAAATTATTATTATAACATATCTGAGTAAAATTTCCATGAAAATATTATAAAACAAAAACATCCTCCTACATCCACCCACGCACCTCCACTGGTTGCCGCTTGCCTCCTTTTTATGACGAGTCTTATGATGTAGCAGTGAGAACTCGCTAAGGGCGAAATTTCCCTTTGTTTTGCATGGATTTTCGAACCTTTTGCCAGTAACATAAGGGGACAAAAGTGTGTGTACAGGATAGTGCTGTACTTTAGCTGCTCGCTCACAATAAAAAAACCAGTTCGGCCGCGGTGGCGCTTGCCACCTTGTTACGCCGCGCCCCTCATATGTAAGTTGAAGGTTCATTTAATATATCTTCGATGACTTAATTATCGGCATGCAAACCCTCGTATAATATTGTATTTATAAATAAAAATATGCTATTGCTCATCTAAGTAGGTTTATGGGTGAAATATTTTATTAGTTGCGAAAAAGACTTTTCACAGTTGTATTGAAAATGTAATGGATAAATAAGATCATTAATAATAATGGAAATAATAACAAACGTAATAATATACAATATCAACCTCAACTGTATTTATATAACTTCTCTTGTTGTAAATTGTTTCTTTATCTCCTTAAACCTTCTCCTCTTTCGCATTACTCAATTCAGCCTCGTTCTCCACTTCTTAATTCTGGGAATCGCAAACAACTTTTTTTGTATCGTACGAAGCCCAGAGAAAGATTCTTCAAGAATTCAATGGGAGAATATGTCCTTGAATTTCATTTCAAATGTTCCATTTCCTCTTATGTTATTTTCGCCCTCTGATATTTCGATTTTAATGAATGATACGAGAAATTTCCCCCCCAATAGAATGCAATAAAACTTGGGGAAAACTTCTGAGAAATGAGTTCGGAGAGTAGCAAGGGTCGGGGAAAAAATTCTTTGGTCGAGAAGTATGAAGTTTTAATTGATTTTAATTCGACCCAATGCCAAGCAAAAAAAAAAAAAAAAAGTCTCTGGCTTTCGTTGGGCATCTGAACTTTTCGTTTACTTTAATATTATTAATTTTTTTTTTTTAGGTTTTGCGGGGTTTAGCTTTTATTAAAGATAACAATACTTTATTTTCATTACGCCTGAGATAGTAAAGGTTGTCTTTCTATATACGTATCTTGTATACAGAAACAACAATGGGGTTTTGTTAACAGAGATACTTGATGTTGTTATTTTCTCAAAAACATTCCGTTCTTTGAACGCAGCTTCTGTGTACAGCTAATGCTTTTGACCCGTCCGTGTTATTGTAAGCTATTTCATCCATGAACATAAATAGTATTAAGTTTTCTTATTATTTCAAAATAAAAATATAAATATTTTATTGCAATAACTTAGCCTACATAACCAATATAAAATTAAGTGCAATTGTGACATAGAAAAGGTCTAGATGGTTAGTTCCTTCCCAAACCTCAAATCAATTTAGCCTTCTCCCTCCCACTTATTGAGATCAAGTGGCCAGAAAGGGTTGGCCCGGATCCGACGACGGCAAGTAAGGATTGCTTGGGTTGGACGACGGCAAATCGATACAGGGAGTTTGTTATCTATAGGTTTTCTATGTTTTACAGAGAAGGAAATTACATGAACACAATTGAACTGTATTTTGTATACACATATATACTCGTATATACAGTATATATATATATATATATATATATATATATATATATATATATATATATATATATATATATATATATATATATATATATTTGGAAATCATATAAGATGTATGTATGTATGACTGTATGTATGTATGCATGTGTGTATGCATGCATACATGTATTTATATATGTATGTACAGAGAAATAAGTGCTTTAGGTTTCAGAGTCTCTAATTAACCTAGAAAAAAACGCTTGTCAATGAAGACTCCATCATTGACATACTCAATCAGAAACAATTGGCTGAGAAGCAAAAAAAAAAAAAAAAAACAATCAATTACTTTCGCGTCTAAAAATAATTTTTGTTCCCCCGATTTCACGCGTCACTGACTGACACACGAGGTGAAGTTATTACTATACACTTTCATAAAGTTCAATTTGGCGTGTTTCATGGTTCGCCTGGCGCGACCTATTCAGGACCTATAAACTGCAACAAATATTTATCCGGCAGTGTTATAAAGCTGAGATTTTTTTTAGGCAAATTGAGCCATCAGGATCGTTTTAAGTAGGCCATCTTATGCGCAGCCGTGATTTTTCGTTTATGTCTCTCTGTCATTCTTGTTTATTTAGTCTTGTTTATTACTATTCATTTCTATGTATTGTTGTTGATCTGTACTTAATTTTATGGTGATAAGTAAAGCAACAATTATATAGTGGTCTCTTTCATAGAAGCACTATATTTCTGAAGATACAGACCTTTGCAAGAAACAGAAAATAGGTTGTTAGTTTACCCTGCTGTGGAACATTTCAGTCAAATGGGAATAAATACTTCTGTTTCAAAGGCCATCATGCAAGTTCCGACGAGTATATGCTTTTTTTTACCTGCGTATTTCACCAACACTCATACCAGCTTACGTAACGTTTTGAAGCTACAATACTTTATACAAAGTATAGTTATTCCCAGTGTAGGCGGAATAATGTTCAGAAGAACTCTAATAGTATTACGTGTACGCTGTAGAATGTCAGCTAGATTCGTTCTAGGCAAAGCCTTCTAGATAGTGTAAATAAAACAGTTAGCGCTGTAACCAGAATTTCTCTCATCTCTCGCCAGTGTTGTTTGGTCTTAACTAGTCTTTCAGGGCACACGTGATTTTTGGAGAATGCTCTGGGCCGATTGGTTCATTTAAATAGATTTGTCCAGTCTGCCCCAAGTCCTGCCTTCGAGAATGCCTATCCAATGAAAAACAAAGGTAAGATCATTCTCAAAACAATGTAATTAATACGACGAAGTTACAGCTTCCCCGAATTGTGTAATGAGTAATTAAATGAGAGTAAGTGCTATAAAAGAAATGGCAGTTATTAAAAGCTCTTGAATTTCAAGAGACAAGAAAGTAACACAATCTACGTTGTCAAATCAACAAAAAGTGAAAATTGGCTTTGGGGCAGATGTTACGATGGTGAAAAGTACACACGTGTGTGTGTGTGTGTGTGTGTGTGTGTAGACCATCCATATGCACCCCTGTTGGTAAAGTACACCTCAGGAAATTAAATATTGCGTTCTATATAACCGCTATGTTTTTTAATAAATATCTAAAAACCGAAAAACAGGTCATGCCCACATTGATTCACCTTTCCTTCAGGAAAAAAAAGGACACCATTTCAGACGCTCGAATTGTGCCATCACTGAGTAGACGCATCGTTCAGAGAATATTTCAGCCCTCTTGTCTCGACTCCTTTGAATAGTTAAGGCCAAAATTGGATTGCGGGCTTAGAAAGGAGCTTTGATGCAGCAGAATGACACGCGTCGTTAGTGATTGGAAACCCATAAAAAATGCATCGGTGAGGTGTGTGTGGGAGCGCTCCTTTAAAAGAACCGGCATTACTGACGTGCTAGGCTCAGGAGTAGAGGCTGATAGGATGAGAAGTCTGATCGAGTTGAAAGGCTGGAGTCATTTGGATGAGAGAGGAGAACAAATAGGTTTACGTCACTCTAAGGTTTATTCTCTGACATGCTTGAAGGAAATATGTCATCTAATGTTGGGTATCACTTTTTACTAGCATTTTCATCTGACTAAGGGCGTCACGGTGACGATAAATCACGATGAGTCTGTATACTCGCAAGGCATTTATTGAACACTGTCATGTGCTATCTTTGTTGGCTAAAGATATATAGATTTTATTCATTCTTATATTAAAGAAGTAAATGTATGCAGATGTTTTCAAACTTAAACATAGATAACTGATGAGAACACTTTTCTTCAGTGCTTGAAAAATTAAAACACGATGAACAGAAGTATAATCCCATTTTATTTTTACAGAGTATTCCAAGTTCATTTACCTTTAATTGCGGACTCATCTTAACAAGGCGCCCGGCTTAGAGTTCCTTCAAAGAAGAGTATATCTTTCATGCTTGTCTGGCGCAGGAATTCGTCCAAAATTAGTTCGTCTCCATGTCCTGTTTTCTCTCCATTACCTCAGTTACCCAGTTATATTACTAACGAATCCTTGTATGTCTAGTATTTCGACACAGCCTTCCTTTCAAAAGGATCCAACATTTACAAAGACATGAATTCCCTAACGATGGCTGCGTATCCTCAACGCCAGGGAGAGATTCTAAACCCGCCACCCACTTGTGTTGCTAACCTTTCAGAAGACTCTTCAATGGCGGGCGAAATATTCTTGGAACGGGACACAGGGCGAAGGAGTTAGGCTCTTTTATTCTCGTATTTGCCTGTGCTGATAAAAGAACCTATCTTTCTTTATTTCACCCTGTTCAGGCTCCCATTCTTTTTTTCGTTTTATCCGTAAACGCCTTAAATAACTGCGCCTGCGCAGGTACAAACCCGATGATCTCAAATTTGAAAGTCGATTCAATTCTTAACATTCAAATATAAAGTTTTCGAAAGGACCTGATATTTACTTGTGACATGCAGGTGATTTTCAATGTCAGTTTGAAGTGTGGAGGAAATATTTTTATCTCAAGTATTATCAAGTAATTTTTACGGCAGAGGGCGAACAGAAATATGCATTACATATATTGATTCTTCAGTACAACCTTTCAATCTCGCAAATTATTATTACGCTTGGTATATCCTCAACAACTCCGTGATTTTGCTTTCCGTAGGAGCACGGTCCGGGAAGTGATTTTAAGAAATGATCATTGTAAATCGTTAAAGATTAATTCGCTACAAGATCTACGAAAATACATTACAATAATCTAAGAGGCGTCATTGACATAATCCTAGGATTCATGATCAAAGCGTGAAAGTCACACATTTGTTTTATTTGCGTTGTCTGTGAGGTGATATATATTTTATATCGGTAAAAGCATTGCTGAGAATATTTATAGGGAATTTACTGGTTTTTCGGTATGTATTTATGTATGTATGTATATATGTGTATTCTACGTTTGACTGCTTTACCTCTGTACCACCTTTCAAAGGGTATATAACAGAATCCTTGATATGGAGAAAGAATTACCTCTTAGTGTAAGTTTTGATTAATTCATTTCCTTGATATGAATGCCTCATAATTCCACAACAAGCTCGAATTACATTTATACAAAGTTATGCTAAGAATGATTTACTACCAAATTATTCAGACAATGTCTGATGATAACCGGAAGTCGGAACAGGAACCTATCAATCACATTGTGCCATTCATCATTTTTTATAGGCTATTTACTTTCAGGTCCAAGATTTATGTTCTATCTTTCCTTTGAAGAGCGGCTGATGATTTATGTAAACTTCGTCCGCTATCTGTCTATGTATCTTATCTATCTAGATATCTGTCTATCTATCTATCTTTCTACCTGTCTATTTATCTGTCTATCTATCTATCTATCTATCTATCTATCTATCTATCTATCTATCTATCTATCTATCTATCTGTTTCTGACGCTATAAATTACTGCGATCAGCGCAGGTGAGGCGTTTGTCAGAACGTATTTCTTTGTATGGCGAAATTCGTCAATTTTCTTTGGATTACAAATGAATGCTCACAATAACTGATAGAATGTTATTATCCCTTCGAAAAACAACTGGTAAAAATTGGTGTAAAATATTACTAATGATTACCTCCAGGTGATATGTTATAAAACTAGCGGAAGCACCATAAAATAATAGGGAAAAATCTTTCAAGTGTCGTCACAACAAGCAAGAATACCTTGTCTGCCAGTGAAAGATTGCTTTAATTAAAAACATAACCCGTAAATGAGTAGAATATGCTATTAAATTATGCAACATCAATAAGATAATTGTACCGAATAAACGCATATAAAACGGACAGGTAATAAGAAAGAAAAATAAATAACAAACACAGAACACAGAAATAAAAAGGCAAGGGGTCTGTAGCCACGACGAAATGAGCAGGAGAATTAGGTAATTACTTCGGAAATGAGAGGAAATGAGAGAATGACAAAGTAAATGAAAGTGGAGACACGAGGAATATACAAAAAGGATAACTGGGGACGTACGAAAAACGTAGATAGCAGAATTTTAAACATAATCCAAAGGGGGATAATAAAATAAAAATAAAGCATACACACGTAAGATATACACCAACGTATCCATGTCGGGAAATTATTATTTTTGAAACAGTTATTTTGACAGCACACGGGGAAGAAGTCTAAGCTTACAGAAAGGTGGAAATGAGACGGGATAATATCAGATGATGTCAAGGGGGAGGCGAAACAAAAGAGAATTATTAAACAGCTGAATAATGAATTGAAATGTGATAACCCGGGGAAATATTTAAGAACGAAGGGGTTCCCTGAAGCATGTCAGCTAACAATTAACGGTGGGGGGGAAGATCAGAAGCTGTCACATAAAGGAAGTGAAACCTGATGGAAACGGATATTAAACTAGTGAAAAATGCACCGAAGTTTCTTCGGCGCAGTCGAGTTTTCTGTACATCGTATAATCGAGGTCACCGAAAATAGATCTAACTTTCGGTGGTCTCGGTATAATGCTGTATGTGCCGTGGCCCATGAAACTTTAACCACGGCTCGGTGGTGGCCTGGCTTTTATCGTTGCCAGAAGCACGATTATGGCTGACTTTAACCTTAAATAAGATAAAAACTACTGAGGCTAGAGGGCTGCAATTTGGTATGTTTGATGATTGGAGGGTGGAAGATCAACATAACAATTTGCAGTCCTCTAGCCTTAGTAGTTTTAAAGATCTGAGGGCTTATAGAAAAAGTGCGGACGGACAGACAAAGCCGGCGCAATAGTTTTCTTTTCAGAAAAATAAAAATGAAATATTAAACTATTTACCACTTAAATATTACGTGATGTAGATTGGTACATAGAATAAGTTCAAGCAAACTGATAGTTGATAATATGTTTAAAAAGCAACAGAAAAAAAAATTATATTCAGCGATATAACGAGTACAAGAATCGTCAAAAAACTATATTTTCATGTGATTAAAAACAATTTTAGAAGATATTACTGCATGTATTTACACAACCTGGTTGAAATAAATATTGTTGAATTTGCTGCCAATCAAAATTTGGTAAAACATATTTCATTGAAATTACCTTTATTCCAATAAGAGTAAATTTAATTACACGTTTGTTATAAAAGTTGAGGGAAAAAAATAGTGAAACAAAGAGAGAGGAATATGTTAAACATACTGAGATTCTACGTCGATTTGGAATTTCGTTAGATAAGTCATGCAAAAAACGTCATTGCATTGCAACCGGAAAGCATGAATGAATATGTACGTTTATATTTAAAATTATATACTGTATTTTAAGAAATATCTTTTTGCAATGAAGTGTATGTATATATATATATATATATATATATATATTCATTGTTTTAATCTTTAGTTAAGCTTTTCACTTCAAGTAGAAATGAGGGCGATACGACCTCCAGAAAAATGTATATTTATATTTCACCTAATCAAAAATCTTTGACTTTTAACATAAAAGTCATATGATGCAGGGTCTATGTTCTCATTCCAATTCCTTTCCTAAGCTAAAATCAACCATGAATACGAACCGAATGAACCATCAAACACAAGAATAAACCTCTCAGTTAACTGTACCGTATAACTCTTGATGTTTTTCGGCCAGTTTTCGCTAACAAGCGAGAGAGAGAGAGAGTTCAACTGAAACCATTGAAAGCTCTATATACACTTAGGCGAGCGCGCGCACCCAATCGACAGCAAATGTTGCCACTTGCAACGCGAAGCGAAAACGACGTCTCGTTTCTGCTCGCATTACAGTGCATGATTTGCGTTTCTGAACTCGACAGTCGAGCAGTAAGTAAGGGATAACAGGGTCTAGGTCGACCGAAGGTAAATCGCGGATTTCGATCATAAATCCTCGACTCGGAGCGGGGGGATTTTCCAGGAATAATTGCGTTTAATTGGAATGTTTCTTAGTTTTTGCTAAGATCAGATAATACCGTCATGAAAATAGTGAAGTTTGGGTTCGTTGCTTACAGCGTTAGTGGTCATGGAATTTCATGTTTCGTTATTCTGTTTTGCTCTCAATACTGCCAAAATATCATTGTGTCTTGTTCGATTCCTTTCGATTTTGTCTTCCAGAAAAATAGAAAATTTCAAACCATCTTTTTATTCTTCAGACCAAAGAAGTTGAGTACATTTTACCATGGATTTGTTTTATTCATTTACTTTTTTTTTGTGTTATTATTAATATTTTTGCTTTCAATTCCCCTCACTGCTCAAGGAATTTAATTTAATTATTTTCATCTTACTTCTGCCATAACATCATGTTATGTTTCCTGGACTCCTTCCTTTTATTGGTCTTCAAAATGAGCAAAAGTAAACAAATAACCCCTTTGTTTCTTGACACCACGAAGATCAACAGATTTTAAGAAAGAATTGTATTTTTGTTTTATTTGTTTTTGTATAAGAATTTTCCACGCGCTCTTTACCACAAAGGTCAATAAACCTTAAAGACAGAATTATATTTAATATATATTATATATAAGAATTGTCAACAATGTCCCCCTAATTCTCCAACAATTCAACATTCTCCAACAAAGTTCCCCCCCATTCATTTGTACCTTTGAATGTACTGAGGTGGTCCACTGCAATCTTCATGCCAGCAAATTCCTCGCAAACGACGTCCGGAAATGGAACTCCTTACTACATGTCAATTGTTGGTTGTTGGACCACGGCCGAAAGGAATTAATTATTCAGGCTTTGCTCTGATTGCAAACCTTCCGTCTAAGTGGTTGATGTTCCATTATTTTGGTCAGTCTTTTTTTATTACTTCGGGACTTGTTTTCATCTCGATTTTATCTATCTATCTATCTATCTATCTATCTATCTATCTATCTATCTATCTATTATCTATCTGTCTATCTATCTATATGTGTGTGCATGTGTTTTATCTAATTGTTCTTATTTATGACCATCACTGATTCCTGAAATTACCAATCTTCAGCTCCGTTCGTTCGTTCATTTATCCACTCGCTCGTTCGCTCGTTCATTCATCCATTCACTCGTTCTTTAGTACGTTCGTCCGTTCGTTCTTTTATCAGTTCGTTCGTTCTTCCTCCTGTTCGTTAGGTCGTTCTTACGTGAGTCCGTTAGTCCATTCGTTCACCCGTTCGTCCGTCCGTTTGTCCATTCATTTGCCCGTTCGTCCATCCGTTTGCCCGTCCGTTTGCTCGTTCGTTCTTCCGTTCATTCGCCCTTTCGTTCGTCCGTACGTTTGCTCGTCTGTTCATTCGCCCTTTCCTTCGTCCGTTTGTCCGTACGTTTGCCCACCCGTTTGCTTGTCCGTTTGTCCGTCCGTTTGCTCGTCCGTTCGTTCAACCTTTCGTTCGTCCGTTTGCCCGTCCGTTTGCTCGTCCGTTCATTCGCTCGTTCGTTCGTACGTTCGTCCGTTCATTCGTTCGTCCGTTCATTCGTCCGTTCGTTCGTCCGTTCATTCGCCCGTTCGTTCGTCCGTTCGTCCGTCCGTTCGCTCATCCGTTCTAGTGCGTGTGTGAGAGAGAGAGAGAGAGA
>JANJGK010000033.1:35083049-35095549 GCA_039081455.1 Macrobrachium rosenbergii
TTTCGCGTCATTTTCCTCCATGCGAAATGGGAAATGAACATGAAAGAGGAGAATCGATGGAGCTGTCTAGACAAAGCAGGAAAATCACTGCTTCGTTTTATATTACGAATCTGCGAATATTTTACTTTCAATGTTCGTCTGGACGAGAGACAATTTTAATACATCTTTCTCTTCCGCCGTCTGTTGAGGGTATGAGCTTCAGCAGTAATTAGCAATTACAAGGGCAGAATATGCCTCAGCATATGCTCATTTTATGCATGTGAGTTCAATACCTTCTCAAAGAAGAAAAAGAAGAGTTGGTATTCTGTTTCCAAAGAGTTGATATGATTGTATTACAGAACTATTGTCCCAAAAGTTCCTATCACATATGTTAAGACCATTGTTTTTTTTTTTTTTTTTTTGCTTTGTATTAAGGAATGCTCATTTTGTGCATTTGAGTCCAATACCTTTCTCAACAAAGAAAAGGAAACGTTGATACTCCGTTTCTAAGGATCGAAATAAATTTATCTCGGCGGTATTGTTGCAATTTTTCTCATCTATTTGCACTAAGGAATTCGTCCCAAAAATAGTTCTGATCTTTAGAGAGTCTGTTTTCCTAAAGCAGAAAGAACTTTTGCTTAGTCTTTCCTCATAATGCTAAATGAGAAACTTACATTTTTAATTGTGAATGAAAGTAATGTTGGCAGAATGTGCTTATAAACAATTATTATTTTTAGATTTCCTTTTTATATAAGTATATCATTTCTTCCATTTTCATCAAACTGATCTGCAGTCCCAAAAGACGACCGGTACATTAAAATAATATTACTTCTTTAGGAAGCGAACATATATTTGTAATTCTTGTTTGTTTTTTAAAGGAATTTTTCATTCATTTAACTTTATTCAACTGCATCACGTGATGTTCCTGTGCTTAATATCAGTGCATTTTTTAGAGAGGGGGCAAATGTAAGGAATTTGATACTCAGATGAGAATTTTACTGACAACTTTTTCGAACTCTTTATCCCAGGTTACATATACTATATATGAAGATACTGTTTGTTCCTGAAACCTATTAAAGACATAAACTCCTGAATAAAAGCCCTCTGTGTACTCTCTGTCTTCGATAGCATTGCACAGGTAAGGACTGCAATTGCAGGGTTAATAGGCTCTCAGTAATCCTCAATTAAAAACATACTCTGTTCATCTCAAGTGTCATATGTACAGGTGTTACAGGAAGTATGACAGGTAAATATCCACAGTTAAAATTATTATTTACGAACTTTATTAAATCCAAACATTAATAAAAACGATGTCATATTTCCAAAGGTTTACAAATAACGTATTCTGAACGGTCAGTTTTATCAGTAAGTAGTTACTTCTTTAGTAAGCCTTCAAATAAACCATTTTAATATTCAGTGGATTTTCCATTTATTGTAAGCAACATAAAACAAAAAGGTGTTCTTGCAAACTGAACCTCACGTACGTCAAATGGGAAAGTCCATTATCACGAAGGATGAAAAACTGAGTCAACTTGAAAATATATGGTTTTTCGTAAACTTAATCGGCTTATATTTGTATGTAGTGTATAGATTTACTCCAGATATTTATTCGAGACTTCCTGCAGACAGAATTAGGTTCGTAAGCCTTGCAATAATGCGAATTTATACATCTATCTAGGCACCTTCTTCCCCCTTCGCCAAAAATGGAAGTACCCAAATTGTATGCCCTGCAAGATGCTGCCCTCTATCGGTTCCTGGGCAGAAGCTTTTTGAACCGGCTTCATGGGCATTGGTTCTTGATTGGCCATTAGGGAACCCCGTGCCCACCTGCGTTCTCACACCCAGAAGTCACCGGAATATTTTTCACAACTTTCAAATTTACCGTAAGCCATTCCATTAACTTTCGTTTTGCCTATTGCCATCATATCAATTATACTCAAATAAACGATGTATTTATGTACAGGTGAATGATCAATTAAGAAAAATACGTTCTAAAATGTATTTTATATTGAATATTCTTACCCTTTATGAGTTACTTCTTCACATATACTCGTTCTCAAAGTCTGATGAGTTATCAAAGACAAAGCGAAGTATTTTGGGAAATAGTTAGCTTGTTTGATTCGTAGTTAAAGCGAGTTAACTGGTGGGTAGAGAGTCATTCAAGATCCAAATGTGTCTTACTTCTTCCAGACTTCGTTGCATAATGCTAAGTGAGATTGTGATTAAACTTATAAAAATATGGAATTAATAAAATGACACTAACAGAAGAAATAATGTTAGAAACCACTAGTTTCATAGAGAGAGAGCAAAGTTTTGCGTATCAATATGTAATTTAAAACATGTTGAACACTCAAGATTTAACAGTCTACCGAGTTTTAGTGGATAAAAAATTAATAATTTCATTCTTCTAATATATTTTTAATGGCAATTGACATGAAGTACCCGATTGTAAGTAGGGTGTTCCAATATTGCTTCAATCCCCTTGAACGCTACTAAATTAAGGTTAATTCCAAAATTATTGATGGAATATAACTCCTCCCTCTATACGACGAGTTTATCTTAGTTTTTTTAATTGATATTTTTTATGACCCTCCTTTAGTAATTATTATTGAAAATAATAACAGAAGAATGCTTAAAAGAATCTGATCTAAAACGACAAAAATTATAAATGTTACGACTTTCATTCTAAGGTGATGCCTTGATGTCATTATGATATAGTGAATTATTTCCCTAGACAGTAACCCCCGGAGGGAGGGTTAGTGCCCTCAGTGCACCTCACGTGGTACACTGTAGGCATTACTTGAGGGTCTTTGCAGCTTTCCTTCGGCCCCTAACTGCAAACATTTTCATTACTTTTACTGTACCTCCGTTCATATTCTCTTTCTGCCTTCTGGCTTTCCAACCTCTCCCACAAATGTTTCATAGTGCAACTGCAGGGTTTTCCTCCTGTTACACCTCTCAAACCTCCTTACTGTCAATTTCCCTTTCAACGCTGAATGACCTCATAGGTCCCAGAGCTTGGTCTTTGGCCCTAAATTTCATGTTCTTTCCTTCCTTCCTTCTAGATAGCAACTTAATTCCCTCAGGCGTTTTATCTGGTCTATATTGCGACTTCTCCAACTAATTTTAGGCAGAATACTTTCTGGCACTGCATATTTTTTTTATCTTTTATTAGAGAAAATATAAAATATTTAACATTTTTAATAGCATTACAATCAGAACTTAATTAACGCTAACTTAACTTTACTAAAAACAAATATAATTTCATCGTTCCATTCAGGTTGACAAATAGTTTATTTCAGAAATATATTCTGTTTTCAAAGTGAGAGGGATGTAATAAAGACGCTGAGAGAGAGAGAGAGAGAGAGAGAGAGAGAGAGAGAGAGAGAGAGGGGGGGGGGGCCGGGGGGTAAGTTAGCCAGCTGAATTCGATGCCGAGTGAAGGGTAGAAATAGTTCTGACAGAATCGTCATAATGAAATGTTTGGAACTGTGCCGGAGTATACACAAATATATACACACATATACAGTGTATCTCTTTCATATGTATCAGGAAATAGACAAATATAGAAATATATATTTCAAAGGATACATAAATAGTTCTGTTTATGTACTTTTTCTAGTTGTTGAAAATTATTCGGCATTAAATATGTTACAAATCCTGAACAGGAAAAAAAAATTTCTCAGCAAGGTCTCTTAGAACCAATACATTGATAAGCTGATTCTCTTGGAGGGTCAATGAGCTTTTAAACATGATGAAGGGGCAGATTTTTTAGAGTTATGCTAAATGAGGGAATATCTGATATTAAATATCTTGACTACACATATTTTTGTATCTATGGTTAGGATGGAACCTAAGAAAAAAAAGTATACATTTTCCACCATTACACCTTCTTGCAGGTACACATTCAACACACAAACTTCACCTCCATAAAGGAAGTTGGCTTGACGGTACTTCATACATCTCCCCTCGAGTTCATAAGATGTTCCCTATTGGTGCCCAGACAGACTGACAGCTGTGGTTCTAAACTCTCTTTCAAAGTATGCTGATAAACTGTAAAAAAATTTACATAAGCTTAATTGCTTTTTCTTGTAGAATTCCTCACTATTTTGTCTAATATCTTAACTGGAGATTTGTTCTGGAACACAACAATTATTAATCTTAAGGCGTGATGGAATGCATTACATTCAATTTAAGGACATATCCTTTTCCTTTCTTTTCCCGTCTCTGTGACATGTTACATCTTTCAAGCGTCAACTTCTTCTCTTGGGACGGGACTAATAAGCACAATTTGTCCTCATTTGTAACAAACCATGTGCGTTCACTGTCACCATTCTTTAAACCCCCTGGGTTCTTGTCTGTGATGCACACACACACACACACACACACACACACACACACACACATCCCAACTCATTAAATAACATTACTTCCCTCTGAAGTACATCAAAGACCGCGAGACTCCCTTTCACGCTTCTTTCTTCCATAAATCAGAATCTCAGAACCCTCTCGAGAGTTGCAAGTGGGTGTCCAGTCTCTCATGGGAACTTCACCTTGACGAAGGTGTCATCATTATGCTGAGAGTGTAAGGTTTCTTTTACCATTATCCCTCTAATGTTGTCTTTTCCACGAATCCCTCAAGGAGAATAATCAATAAAGAATTCCATAGGCCTAACTATAACAATGAAAATATAGAATAAAGGATTCCATAGGCCTGATGATAACAAGAGAATCTAGAATAAGGAATTCCATAGGCCTGTCGATACCTACTAGTCTTGACAGCTCTGAATGGAGCTTCCTATCTTTAGATTCATAGAATTTCATTCATGAGTCGCAAAACTAATTTCAAAGGCGAATTTTAAGGACTGTAGATTTTTGCTCATAGTTATATCTGCAGGTCTCTACTCAATGGGGGTTTTGCCTTAATTGAAAAACAATTTTACCAAGATCAAGGAATCCCTAGGGAGACTTAGCCTCTAAGTTGAGGATTCAGGGGTGAAAGGGTCCTACATCCTGATGAATTATACAAGATTGGCTGTTTTAGTCATTTATCAAATTTACTTATGATAATATTATCTTGGGAGGTGTCCCTATTGGTATGTTTTGTGTAAAAGGATATTTATGTTTCAGTGTTCTGGCGTAGAACAAATAATATTTTTTCTTATTCAATAATATAATAACTGAATAAACTGGTAAATGAAAACAGGTAGGAATTATGCAACCTAGTTATGCCAAATTGCTTCGATGCACTGATAATTAAATGGAACTTACATGTCATCTTCAATACAAAAGCACACTCATATATTTAGTGAAAACAAATCTTGTGGCCTCCAGTTACTATTGGTGGAGTTCAGTACCAAGATTACTTTCATTTTATCTTTATCAAATTTGCTATAACGTGTATTTTTTTATATTATCCCTGATATGCGTTCCCAAATTTTCATTCAGTACCAAGATTATACCAAGATTACTTTCATTCTAACTTTATCAAATTTGCTATAAAGTGTATTTTTTTTATATTATCCCTGATATAAGTTCCCACATTTTCATCAAATAATATCAGAAACATTTATGTCTCTGTGTGTCCCTTCTCAGTTCCTTCTGCATCAAATAACTGTTGAGGTTTTTATATTATACCGTAAACACTTTCCCAAATTTTCATTAAGTGATATCAGAAGCACATAACTCTATTTTCACCTTCTCGTCTCAGCCTAAACCCAGGATTTGCACATCTTCAGTGAAAAAAAAATACGTATATTGAATTGGGCTCTTTGCCTCTCAAAAGAAAGAAAAAACTATAACGAATAAAAAATGAATCTCTGGAAACCGCAAAATATTCCAGTTCACTGAAAATCGTTAACAAGTTTTAAGATTCTTGCCAACTAATTACCACAGAAAATAAAAACAGGTAAATTAATACACCTTAAAAATGTATAACTTTGATGTAGGGTCAAGTAGCGTGAAAATAATCGGGATAAATCATATTTCCTCTTTTTCTGTATCTAGAGAGAGAGAGAGAGAGAGAGAGAGAGAGAGAGAGAGAGAGAGAGAGAGAGAGAGAGAGAGAGAGAGAGAGAGAGAGAGAGAAATGGTGCTCTATGAGAATCTTACATCTTTTTCACAATATGAAATATATTTTCTATGACAAAAAATTTTTTTTCACACATTCTTGTCCATTTGTAATAGATTTGTTAAGACGTAAAGCGAGAGATAGAAATTGAATAAAAAAAGATTAATTTATTAAAAATGTGTATTTTATTAGCATCTGAGAGAGAGAGAGAGAGAGAGAGAGAGAGAGAGAGAGAGAGAGAGAGAGAGAGAGAGAGAGAGAGAGAGAGAGAGATATGTGCAGCGTCGTTTAATGAGAATTCTAAAGCTTTTCACACAGTGGAAAATAATACGCCATCCAAGACTGTGGGATTTTTTAAACATTATCATCCATTTGACAGCATTTTTGTTAAAAGACAAAACGAGAGATATGTAAACTGAATAAAAAAAAAATATGGAAATCTTCCCCTAACGCAATCAGTATTTACACCACAGTATGAAATATCTTACCATCAAATACAATACAGTTTTTCACTGTTTTACGGCAGTTCTACCAAGAAATAAAACGACAGAAATAGAAACAGAATGAAAAAATAGACTGGAACCTCCTCACAAAGAAAGTAGCAGTCTTTACGCCCAGGTAAACCGCAGTTGTTGGCCAGCTCGATTTTCTGCCGGGACGTCGTTAGAGGAATTTGGGGAGTTTACTCCTCCCAGTACATTTTAAAGTTAAATTTTGTTGCAGACTCAAAAAAAGGATGAAAATACGGCAAGGGCCCTAATATCTGATTTCAGAGCAGGGATACGGATGGGATGATACTTAGGATTTATAAGTAAATAAAATAGGATTTAAAACTTCTGTTCAAAAAGTATTCACGAGTCAATATGTTTGTCATTTAAAAACATATCTAGATGAACAGTCAGAATTGTAATGTAGTGAATATATTTAATTACAAAGTTTATTTATGTTAATATATTATGATGTATATACAATATTACAAGATGTAAGAATTGTAAATGTATATTTTCTTAAAAGAATATAAAAAAAAGTATATTTTGAGAGAGGCAAAATCCAACTGAATCCAACTTGCTTTGAGCGATTGTTTTGCTCTAAAGGAACCGAAGTATCAGGACCTCGAGTATTAAAAATAAACAGTGAATACCGTCCCTATTTGAATATGCAAATGAGCCTGGTTAATTTGGGGGAGATGCTTAGTACGGAAATAGGGGAACTACAGATAATTTTCAGAGGGTTAAATCTTTTGCTAAGAAAATAGGGATTCTACAGCTAATTTTCCGAGGGTTAAATCACTTACAACGAAAATAGGAACATTACAGCTCACTGTCTGAGGAGTGAATCATCTGGTATGATAATGAGAACACTACAACTAATTTTCACAGGAATAAATCCGTAATAATTAGGAACACTGCTGTCGATGAAAGGAACCTCAGCATTAACAAAAATAATTTGTTGGTCTTGTGTTGATTAATATCTAAAGGTGTTATGTGTCTTCCTTTACTGAAGGGAACATCTTATTTATAACCTCTCTAATTCATGAAAAACAAGATGTGGTTATTGGCATTTAAGTTCGTCAAGTCTCTTCGTATGTTGAAACTAAGAATTTTTTTAACTTCTTTAGTTCATAAAGAATAAGTTGATAGACGAAATGGTGGGAAGAGGAGTTTCTAGAGAGATATCAGATCATTATTTGGACGAAGCTATGTTGAATTTAATGAAGTTTGAGCTAGAGAGGAAAGGGTTAGAATGTTGCAAACATACTCAAGATGTGCGTTTTTGATAAGAAGTATGTGAGAATGACACTGAAGAAAATGAGGTTTGTTGAGGTATAAATGATATCACAATAAAGTAAGCTTCAGGAAGTTGGGAAACTACTTCAAGTTTTTCAAAATTTAAATTTTTTCAACATCAAGCAATTCTAAGATTTAAACCGGAAATAAGCAACCATATTTACACCTAAAAAACGAAGATAAAGAAATATCCTTATGTCCACAAAGATACCTTACAGACAAAAAAATTTAAGATTCTTTGAGTACGCAAAAAAGAATTTCCCGTTTTTTTTTTATCAAATACATAGCACCCACAAAAAAACCCCCACCGCAGTATACACTTACAGCGTCACATAGTCCCGCAATAGACCTCAACTCTGAGGTCTAACGTATAAAATTCTCCCGGTCTCTCTTCCAATCAAATATATCATGCGTGACAACAAGATCATTTAACGGGACGAAGCAATTCCAGATAATGGCTCGGATATTTTCCTCCCCAATAGTTCGTTGCCGCCTCGGTAAAGTGGTTAGATGCGGTAATAAAAATCTCTCTTTTTCATTTTTTACTCGGTGGAATGAATTGTAAATACAGGGTGCCCCACAAAGAAAAAACCAGGGAATTTTAGATTTACGTTATTTATTTTACATACGTATTTTACCGTGTATTTTACTTTATCAGTGAACTAAAAAATATTAACTGAAATATAAATTTTCCAATTCCTTTTTTCTTTAATTCCAGGATGCCGCAGCTACCAAGTTTTTGTTCAGTTTTAACAATGTTTCTGTTAAAAAATTTAAGTAAACTGTACCAAATTTCCTTTTTTTTTTTTTTTTTTTTTTTTTTGTTGGGCGCCCTGTGGTAGACAGGGAAAAGAATATTCCAGTTTCCTTTACATCGAGATAGTTCATCTTGTCTTTTCCTAAAACAAAACAAAAAATAAAAAAAAAATCAAGAAAATGCTTCTCTTCTTTTTCACGGAGAGAGATTTCTTAGCACGAAAAATATGGAAAATATTCAAATTATGTAGATTATTATTTATTCATCCGCCTCAACACGTTAATCATGCCTTTAATGCAAGCAACATAAGTGATTGATATGATTGAAAGCATAAAAGAGAAGGAAAGATTAACCGTAAAGTAATATAATAACATTACATTTAGATTTAGAAATTATTATATTACACATGAAGTAGGGAATATTTCAACATCAACATATTTATTAGTATTTGTGCGTGAGTGAAAAATGAAGCAAAAACAACAATAAAACAAATTGCATTATACCATAGGCCATAAGGCAAGTATCTCTTAAAATATATATTATGGATGTGTGTGGTCATTAGCCAAAAGGTCATTAGTCACTCTTGATGACCTGACAGTGAGAAACGACGTGGATAAATTAATCCACAGCTGTTTCTATTTTCCCAATTTTTTTTCGTTCCATTTTGATGTTTGGCGTAAGTGTTGCAAATCAGTTTTTATTGCTCTTCATTTAAATGTCAGGGTGACAATGACTTTTATATTTGTTTTTGCTTGCGTTTATATCTTCGTTAATCCGACAAAGCAATTACAAAAAAAAATTCAAGAAATATTTATTTTTAATAAGAATTTTATGAAAGTGATTTTTTTCTATTAGCAAAAAAAAAAGTTAACTTATTAAAATTAGTCCTGAACTAGATACTAATTGCTCCAGCCCTTGTGTTATTTCGAACAAGTTTTCAATTTATTGTTTAGTCAAAAAGATGATGTTTAACGTGGCTATTGATCTTGCTGAAAAGTGTGAATTATTTAATCATGTTAAGGAAATAAATGCAATAATTATTTGATGAAATACAGGTATTATTTCACTAATGATATATCCGCGTTTTGCACATATTCGAACTGTTAACTGATTACTTCCTAATGCAAAGGCTCTGGCGACATAAATAGTGACTGAAATAATTACAATAATTATTTAATAAAATTCAGATATTATTTCACTGATGATATATCCACGTTTTGTACATAATCGAGCTTTTAACTGGCTGCTCAATAATGCAAAGGCTCTTGCAGCATAAATAGTGATTGTACATCTTAGAATAAGGGAAAAATAATCTCTATGAAATAAATTTAAGTAAGGAACCTGTCAGTAGACACTGAATATACTTCTCAGTAAAAGAACAACATACATTTTACTAGGAATCCTGAGGATTTTTCCCAAATACGAGTCCAATCGTTTTAGAAATAACACAGTGCTTGGCACGCCAGCTCCTCGCCCAAGTAAAATACACATAAACACAAACACGTACACAAACACATACACAAACACACACACAAACACACACTTAGGAGCAAGGAATACCCATCCCCTTTCGTTTTACTAGTCGATCAAGGGGCGCGGGTCAGATATATAATAGCAAAGTGTTCACTCACACGCCGGAGAATGTAATTGGTTCTGGTCGACACAAAAGACCCTTTGAAAAGCAAATTCCATTAGAGAGCTCCCGAAGGAAATTTAGTTCGGTCTCATTCGTGGTTTACAATGCTTCCTTCTATTATCTGTGTCCGTTGCAATGCTGGGAATTTCTTCATATATATATATATATATATATATATATATATATATATATATATATATATATATATATATATATATATATATATATATATATATATATATATATATATATATATATATATATATATATATATATATAAATGAATTTTTATCACATCACCGTGATTCATATACAAGCATTAAGCTACAAACGTCCTTTAATATCCCATTCGCTCTACCTCGGAAATAATATATATATATATATATATATTATATATATATATATATATATATATATATATATATATATATATATATATATATATCTTTGCGTCCGTTTCTATACGTTCCTTCGTAATTTAACGTCACAGGGAAACCATTCGTCCCCTATTCCAAAACGATAATAATAAAAAAAAACTTCCTAAAAGCACTGACGTCACTTCTCTCCTGTCCTCCCAACATTCATAGGAAATCTCCCCCATTCCCTCCCCCCCACCCCCCCTCTCACCTGTCATACCCTTCACTTCCCCCCATAAAACCCTGCCATGGAAGTAGTGTCCCAGTTCGACACCGGACCATTTCGTCGACGTGCCAACAAATAGTGGAGTGAGAAACGTGGGGGGGCCGTTACACGGAATTGCTCCGTCCTCCCAAATGATCCCTCTGTCGCACCTGACAAATTCCTCGGGAAAGGAGATCGGGAGATTTGAAGGGCTGCAGTTGCCAGTTGAACACTGCAGCGGTATTGATCTACATATTACGAGTAAGCTTGCGAAGTTGTTTCTACGAAAAAAATATATATGTTATTCTTGGTTTGTAACTATATATTATTCTTGGGTTTGTAACTGAATGACTGTTGGCCCAGTGTTCGACTCTCCGTCCGGCCGGTGAAGAATTAGAGGAATTTACTTCTGGTGATAAAAATTCATTTCTCGTCGTAATGTGGTTCGGATTCCACAATAAGCTGTAGGTCCCGTTGCTAGGTAGCCAGTTGGTTCTTAGCCACGTAAAATAAATCTAATCCTTCGAGCCAGCCCTAGGAAAGCTGTTAATCAGCTTAGTGGTCTGGTTAAACTAAAATATACTTAACTTATAACTGAATGAGGTTGGCAGACATGCTTAGGAAACATTATAATTAAATCGACGGATTTGCTGTATCGAATAGAATGTAAGAATCTAGGCCAAAGGCCCAGCGTTGGGACGTATGAGGTCATTCAGTGTTGAACGGGAAATTTAGAGTAAAAAGTCTTCAGAGGTGTCACAGCAGGTAAACATCGCAATTACATCTATGAAACAATTGGTAGGGGAGGGTGGGAAGCAATATGGAAGGAAGGAAATATGAACGGAGTTACAGTAAAAGGAATGAAAGGGGTTGCAGCTCGGGGCCGAAGGAATGCTGCAAAGAACCTTAAGTAATAATGCTTGCAGTGCACCGCGCGATGTGCCCTGACGGTTCTACTTCCCTACAAATTGGCAGTATGTAAATAAACAAAACTTTTGCATGCGATACGAGCAGGTCAACATGGCCGCAGCAATGGCATATGTAAACAGTTAATAATGTTAAAATAACAAATATCAACATTTACTGTTTACGGTTTTCAACAAAATATTCTGTTGCACTGGCAACAACATCATATCACTTCGCAGTCTGCCATTTGAACGTTACAGCCGTGGCACGAGCGTAATTTTCATCTCTGATAATTCTTTTTTCTTTTATTTAAAATTTCCAATATACAAAATACATTATTCTTTGATTACAATATTGTGTTTATACATTATACTCCATAACGGTAGTCTCTGATGATAAAATAATAAATGATTATGCCTTTTATTAGCAGGAATGGGCGTAAATTGTCTCATTCCATTATTTTTTTTTATTGTTTTAGTGTTGCCCCAGATTTCCTGACCTCCTTTAGGTTAAGAAAGGCATATGTGTTTTGATAGATATTTTATTTTCACCCACGTGAAGGAATTTAAACAATTTCTATAAGCTATAAGCTAAAAGCAATCGGATTACGCTGTTCGTTTTCCCTGCTTATTGGTTTTAATGTTTCAAAACAGACTGATATGAGATATTGACTTTCATAAATTAATTTCAGCTTCATGTGACTTATTCAGATTCCTTTCTGAATAAGCTAACAAGGATCAAACT
>JANJGK010000033.1:35100549-35108049 GCA_039081455.1 Macrobrachium rosenbergii
CAAAATCTGAAAAAGGACCGGGCGATTCGTTAACGTGCCATGATAGTTTTAGACACACCTGTACTTAAAGCCACCACGCATGCGTATCATTATCGTTGGCATGTCAAGTATCTCACGTCAAGTATCTCGGCTGCGTTCGTGATAATACATTATTAGCAAGGTCGTTCCTCAAGGTCTTTTATTGGAACCACTTTTTTCCCACTTTTCAGCACGAGCCGTAATTACTGAGTCTTCCGCTTCACAGGCACGCAAGGCAGTTAGTCTTGAAGAACGTGTAATAAGAATATGACATGTTGTCCAAAGGTCCTTTTCTCAGGCTCTATGCTGCTTTTACTTGTAGATTTTATTGCTTGTTATACTTTTTTGTAAAAGAAAACTATTGTGCCGGCTTTGTCTGTCCTTCAGAACTTTTTTTTGTCTGCACTTTTTCTGTCAGCCTCAGATCTTAAAAACCACTGAGGCTAGATTGCTGCAAATTGGTATGCTGATCGTCCACCCTTCAATCATCAAACACACCAAATTGCAGCCCTGTAGCCTCAGTAGTTTTTATATTATTTAAGGTTGAAGTTAACCATAATCGTGCTTCTGGCAACGATATAGGACATGCCACCACCGGCCCGACGTTAAAATTTCATGGGCCGCGGCTCATACAGCTTTATACCGAGACCACCGAAAGATAGATCTGTTTTCGGTGGCATTGATTATACGCTGTAGCGGCTGTATAGAAAACTCATTAGCGCTGAGGAAACTTCTAAGCATTTTTTACTTGTTTTTCATTGATTGTTACTTTATTCAGTGAGTCAACCGTCCTTAAAACTGAAAACGCAGCTTTATTTGTAAAATTGCCCAAACGGATCACATCAGTTGATAATGCCTTTAATGGTAATTGCATATAAATTGTCCTATTTTTTATAAGAGTCTTGTAAATGTTAACCTTAAAATTGATAATCCTTTTTCTAGCTTTTCATTTCCCTCAACTAAAACATTGAAATTTTCATTCCGATACCATCGAAACTGCTGCATTTCTTTGGCTATTTAAATTAACCACTGTCGTCTGAGGGGACACTTCTACAGAATTTAACCTCTGTATGATATTAACTGTCAATGTATATATATATATATATATATATATATATATATATATATATATATATATATATATATATATATATAATATATATATATATATATATATATACATATGCATATATATATATATATATATATATATATATATATATATATATATATATATATATATATATATATATATATATATATAATATATATATATATATATATGTATATGTTTTCGTGAACATCGAGTCTCCCCATGTGAAAAGTCCACACGTATGTACTCGGTTCAATTCGTTCCACATTCATCGGAAGTTTGTCCATCTTTCTACGCTATATCATACGTTCCGACCATGAAAAAAATAAAAACTGCTCCATAAAACTGTTTGAGCTGACATCCAACTATTTCGCAGTGGCGACAAACGAATGGGGTGTGTGTGGGGGGGGGAGGAGATTGTGGGGGGGGGGGGGGAGTGAGATATAGGATAGCAGTTACGTGGAATAGCTCTGTTCGCTGAAATTCCGTGGAAAAGATCAGGAGGCAGTTTTTTTTTTTTTTTTTTTTTTTTAATTATCGCACGCTCGGGATGATGAGTCCCCATAACTGGATCTAGTAATAAAGCTGGCGTTTTCTCGCTTTTGGATATTATTTTTCTAAATATTTTTATCATAGGAAAAACACATAAGTTATTAAACGTCTAGGAACTGCTTCTGTGGTGTACGTCTGATAGAATGATGAAAAATCGCGAATAATTAAAGCATTATTTCCGTTTGTTAGGCTTTCGTCGTCATAAAATGATGTTTGAAAGGGTTCCTTCGTAAGTAACAAAAGCTGCATTTAAACAAAAATCATTGTAATAACCGGGATGAAAGGTACACGAGACAGGGATCATATTTTTATCACTGAGATTCATAGAACTGGTGTTTATGGTTAGACCAGCAAAACTACGTTTGATGTTAGCAATTATTTCATACCATTGCCCGAAAAACTAAACCTATATCACACAGACAATGTTATTCACATCAATGTAGAATATAAATTCATTAAGTGCAAATTTATATTTTCATTTAATATGAATTTTCTAAACGTGTGTCTGTTAAATGTATCTTTACCTGTTTTGTGTCTATTTTTGTATCTCCCGAGGCTTATGGCACATTCCAGTTCGAGGAATTAAGGCTAGAAAAACAATCGAATTATCTTTCAGATCTTTTGCACACACTTTCCTGTCCCTTTCTTCATCTTGACAAATAATCATAACATTTATTACGAAATACATATACAAAATAACCGCTTCCATTCTTCATCCACCCATCACACTCACTGCTTCATTTACCTAGTTCCCGTTTATCTTCATAACTCTAATCTTCATTTATGGACACAGCTTACACCCGCAGACACACTCGCTTATTCTCTCACCAATATACCAGGAATCTCTCAAGTATTCCTGTATATATTCCCGGTGCCTTACCAGTCTTCGCAATTTCAGTTTCCGTCACTGGGAGCAGTCGCTTAAACTCGCCTTCCGTCTGTCACGTAAATTTTTCAAAGCAAGACCCCCATCGAAACCTGTCTGCGTTTCGTTCGTGGAATATATTTCAGTTTATGCCTCTAGTTTTGAAAGCCATAAGTTAGCGGACATTTCACTCTACGCTGACTTGTCCCAGAAGCAATTATTTCCTTCTAGTGTTCTTTTCTGTTTTCTCGTTCGTCTGTTTCGAAAGCTTTCATTATTTTCACTGTCGCTTTCTCCTTGGCATCTGTCACGGCTGCCCAGCATGTGCCCAGGGCCGAGTGAGAGTGAGCGATATGTTTACAATTTTATTTACATAGTTTATTTAGTTATGTATACGTTGCACCAAGTAAAAAAAAAAAAGCTATGAACATAGTCGTTTTCGACGAATTAATCTAAAAATCGTAATTATTTTCAACTTATTAACTGTTACTGATCATTCTAAGACTCATAAATTCTCATTAGCGAATATTTCAGAGTTTCAATACATTTCAAATTTCCATTCCTGTCAGCGAAAAAACAGTAATTCTGCTTGCTAATTCTGCTTTCGACGTTATTCTAAGACTCATAAATTCTCATTAGTCAATATATCAGAGTTTCAATACATTTCAAATTTCCATTCCTGTCAGCGAAAAACAGTAATTCTGCTTGCTAATTCTGCTTTCGACGTTACATCGGTAAAACTCCCCATTCCTTCTTAACGCTAAAAGCAAGTGGCATCGCGGAAATGAAAACGACGGTATTTGTTCAGAAATAAACGAGAATTGTTAGGGAATCTATGCGAAAAAGTAATCATTTCTAATATTGTTGAATGGCGTTGGTTTCTCTCCCCTTCTCCAATTCAGAATCTGTTTGGTTATTAGAATAGTTTCGAACATTTTCAGAGAAGCAATGATTATGATATTCAAAAGTGTATATGATTTTCTGGAAGAATTTATACTGGCGTAAACATTTCGGCAACTGAGGTATTACAGTTCCGTTATAACACAGCGTTGAGGTATTTTGATTATGTGTAAATTTCAGCAAAACTTTAATTTTTCATTTTTGAGTTCGTCTTGTATTCGAAGTTTCTTGTATTTTTTTTTTATTGGGTCTATGGCACACATTAAGGTAAACGAATATATAAATTAGCTTATAACTAATTTTTAAATTTTACTTGATAAGTTTTACCGTTACGCCTTATCCTTACTTTATTAATTAATTAATCAATTTATTTATTTATTCATTTATTTTATCTTTTTCTAATGAGTGGGATCTCTTTTTTATGTATTTCCCTTTACCTCCTTTTACTTCTTCCTAATGAACACCACATTCTTTGGACGCTTGAATTTCAAGTCAATGGCCCCTGTGGGACTGTCCCATATGAATAGGTTTCATCTTCTGAATAATAATAATAATAATAATAATAATAATAATAATAATAATAATAATAATAATAATTATTATTATTATTATTATTATTATTATTATTATTATTATTATTATTATTATTATTATCTTTCGAAACTGACATTGGATACTTAGTAGTATCTATTCTGCAATTTTTCTTCTTCAGTATTCTCCTAATCAAATTTCCTAGGATCTACTCTGACCCACAATTCCCATTTGATCTATTTTCAACGAACGTCCACTGAACAATATCGGATGTGAGTTACGTAACATTAAGATCCCACAGAATTTACAGAACGTAACATAAAAGACGTCTGTTTAACTGGCTGGAAGAGTATTCAATTTCCAGATTCCTCACGGCAGTTTAAAGGTATAAGCCCGTCATCTGACACGTGGGAGCAATAACCTGATTGAACTATCTCTAAGACCATTTCACTGAACAGCGGCTGACGTAAAGAGGGGGAAATATTGGATGGAAATGTTTCCCAATACTGAAAGAAATAAGCGGTGTGACGCAATTCTACAAAGGCAAGAAACAGACCATTGTCAGATATTCAGGCGTAACACAACTGCATCGATTCATAATGCTTCAATTCCTAATACAATTTCGCTCGGTCTTATGGGAGTTCAGTGAAACGTGAAAGCGGAGCTCTTTGTGGTTTCCACGTGGGTATAATGCTTTAAAAAGAAGTTGGAGGGAGAGACAAATATATAAATGGAGAGAGAGAGAGAGAGAGAGAGAGAGAGAGAGAGAGAGAGAGAGAGAGAGAGAGAGAGAGAGAGAGAGAAAGTAGGGTACACTGGTTATATACCAAGATATAAGTACATTTTATCGTATTTGTTCTTAGTATGTAAATATGTTTTGGATATGTTATTCAAACTTTTCCAATTTTGCGGACAATGTATTTCAATCGCTTGTGATGCAATGAGGAAGCATTATTTCACTATAAAAGGTCTCTATATATACATATACTGTATATGTATATATATATATATATATATATATATATATATATATATATATATATATATATATATATACATATATATATATATATATAAAATATATATATATATATATATATATATATATATATATATATACATATATATATATATATAAAATATATATATATATATATATATATATATATATATATATATATATATATATATATAAATACTTGTATATATATACATACATATATCATACATACATACATACATATATATATATATATATGTGTGTGTGTGTGTGTGTGTGTGTGTGTTTAAGGCTAATGGCTGACGATGAATCACTTGTTCTTGCACGGCTACTGACCAAAATTTTAAAATTAACCTGATTATATAGCCAAATAAAAATATCCTTTATCCCAGTAATGTAGTTAACCGTTAGACATACTTAGAACTCTATTAAACCTTTATCACAACATATTCTTAACAGCCACTCAATCGTATCACAACGGCAATGTGTATTTCATGAGCAATAAAATCTAAAAATAAATGACAGAGAAAGTAATGCATTATCCCGGCGTTATTTCATATTATGTTATCACTTATTTACTTAATGCGTGTATCTGAATATCTGAAATATTTTCCACGTTCTTTTTAAAGTTTCATCACTGATTTATTAATCATTGATACGTCATTTCCGAAAGGATAAGGTAATAGCATTTCACATATTTAGAGGTTATTGAAATCTTTTCATTTGTTTTATTGTCACGGTGGTAGGATTATCTGACTATAGGCTGTGTTCTAAAATTAAATACCCCTGTATATAAAACTTCAATTTTATATAAAACATTGAACTCTAAAGAGCATAAATGACGCATCAAAATGATTTCAAATGCATACAGATTAATATTTTGCTGCTGTGCACGAATGTGACAGGAATAATGAATTAGATGAATATTAGATTCCTGAAAAGCTTCATATAATTATCATTATTGCATTAATTAATATTTGCATAGAGTTATACCGAAAACGTCATACAAAAATGAACTCTTGTTTGTTATCACGAAGTTAAAGTCCCCTAAACGGTGCCTTCCTTTTATGTACATTGATGTTAATAGCTCCATAATGACTCAGATATTCGTAAAAGGAAATAGTTTTCATTTTATTCTCGTGAGATCTCTTTCAACCAAAGGTCACCTGTTCCCTGCACCGTATAACTGGGGAACATTATTTTAGGTTGAGTGGTAAGGATGGCGCTTTATGTTTTGGAAAACGATATCATTGCTTTAGATTGTGTTATTACATAATGTCTCTATTTATGACTTGTTATCCAGCAACTTATGAATATTTAGTTGTACGAGTAATTCTGCATATTGATTTTCGTCTGGAATTACTAAAATTCCAACAATAATAATAATGAAAATGACGAGGTCAGAGGTTCAAAGAGAGATTAGGTGTTTATAATAATAATAATAATAATAATAATAATAATAATAATAATAATAATAATAATAATAATAATAATAATAATATTTAGAGGGCTTCACTTTGGTCGTCATTGAATACCATAAACACAAGAATATACTTTTTTTAATGGGAATTCCAGAAATTGAATTCCACGAGACTACTTCCTGAATATTAATATTACGTCACCATTAATGTTGCGCAGTCATGAGAATACTCATTCATGAGAATATTCACCTTCAATGATTATGTCCCTCCTCCCTCAGGCATCTCTCTCTCTCTCTCTCTCTCTCTCTCTCTAGTGAGCAACAATAGACAGTAGACTTCTGGGCAAGGTCTATGCAATTCGCTGAGTACTGGCTTAATGAGAGTGGAAACGCAGGAGTGAAACAATGGAGTTTTCTCAGTCGTGATATGTTTTTTATTATTTTTTTTCCTAAATCTGCACTTACTTTTTTGTTTATCACTGCTCATTACACGTTCCTTGGGGAGTCTGAGATCTGCTGGCATGCAAATTCGGGTCAGGAACCACAGTGCAGTATTGCTCTATATGTGAGTATATTTTTTTTATTATTTATTTGTCTATTTAAATTTTCATTTATTTATTTTTTTGTTTGTTTATTTATTGATTGATTGATTTATTTACTCTTTTATTTATCTATTCTTTGGTGAGGTAAATCTTAGCCTCGTTTTGTACACGTTAAATAGCTTGTGAAATTCACAATGTCACTCACTTATTACCTTATCGTAATTATTGTATCATCTACGACAAATAAATTCATGCATAAATTTCATTCATGCATATCTGTAAAAATATGTCTTATTGTCAACATATTGTACCCCACTTCTCATACCCTCGCTCTGCATTTATCTTTTTCTTTAATTTTCAGATTCAAATCACCACAATCTTTCTTACTGCAAAGTATGGCCTTTTTAGCAGTCATTTTCCCTGCTCATAACGTCTGCAAGCTTCTTGCATCTTGGCAAAATGACAGGACATTTGGCACTGAGATTCAGCTTATTTTGCTAAGCTATTTTTGAGGACGATTGTACCGTTTCTTTTCTTTCTTTATTTTTATCATTTCTATTGCGGCTCAAATTCTTCCTC
>JANJGK010000033.1:35113049-35115549 GCA_039081455.1 Macrobrachium rosenbergii
ATGATAATAATAATAATAATAATAATAATAATAATAATAATAATAATATAATAATAATAATAATAATAATAATAATAATATCCTAAGTCTTGTTGATGATTTTACTATACTAGATTAAATTCCAAGTTTACATTCGAATATCGTTTTGCTCGGACGGTTGTGGTTTCGAATAATAATAATAATAATAATAATAATAATAATAATAATAATAATAATAATAATAATAATAATAATAATAATAATAATAATAATAATAATGGTGAAGAAATCCACAATGGTATAAATGTAAATATATATTAGAAATATATGTTTATATTTGCACCATTGCGGATTTCTTCATCAATTTAGTGACTCATACTATTATGAGGTCTTTATGAATAATAATAATAATAATAATAATAATAATAATAATAATAATAATAATAATAAAAATAAGTCCACAGTCTTCTCGACGATTTTACTGTTTCTATGCATCAGTATAACTATGGAATTATTCACTGAAATTTTTATACCTAATGCCTAAAGAGCAGTTTCATAATAATAATAATAATAATAATAATAATAATAATAATAATAATAATAATAATAATAATAATAATAATAATAATAATAATCAGCGGTAACAATTCTATACGCCTTTCATTATACACTTAAAAAGATTTTGTCATTCCTTATGCTACACAGAAAACTAGGGATCTTAAAAATATTACGTAAGGGGAGAGTATGTCGAGATCTTGAAATATGGAACTTAGAAGTTAATTTTCTTCTACAAACTTTTTAAGTGGCTGGTCTGTACTCTCGAGTAGCTACCGAGGTAAAACTCTTAAGAGGAAATAGGCATAACTACGACTGCAGTAGTTTGTAATGAAGCGTCTTGAATAGTTTGCCTGAGACGAGAATATATATATATATATATATATATATATATATATATATATATATATATATATATATATATATATATATATATATATATATATATATATATATATATATATATATATATATATATATATATGTATATATATAATATCGTTTAGGAACTGGTTGAATTGACAGTTTCATTTATTTAATTTAGATATTTAATCTGGCAAAATCAGATGAGTAATATCATTATTGTTCACTCTTATAGAAAATTATTATTAATTTTTTCTTATAGAGGTTTATGTCTACTCCATTAGTGAGCCCATCATATTCGTCAAATGTAGCTCAATAATAATAATAATAATAATAATAATAATAATAATAATAATAATAATAATAATTAGCAATACTTCTCAAGATCAATATTATTATTATTATTATTATTATTATTATTATTATTATTATTATTATTATTATTATTATTATTGAAAAAGCTGCTAATTCCAAATAAGACTGCAACATTCCTCATTTTAAACCATATATCGATTTATTACAGAGTAACCCCCTTCCGGTTATTATAACATTTATTCCTTTTCATTACGTAATCAGCTTCGGTGGGACACAGCAGAACTCTAAAGAATACAGAAAAACAAGAGATTTTAAAAGAATTCACCCCGAATTTCACTGAATAGAACATATATACCCGCGTGCGTATTTTGCAACGAATTACAGAGCGTATTTTTAGATTTCAATTATAATCCTCATTACTTTTATCGATATTATTAACACATTATTGGCTCACAACACAATTACTGGAGTCACTGCAACCAAATTTTCCATTTTTTGTTCACGATATTGAGTTGCCTTTTGTATTATGTATTACCGTTATTTTTTATTTAATGTCCAGATACCAAAGCAGTGTTTGTTATTTGTTTACAACTGTCACAGCTGTGCAAGAGTAATGTTGCAATTTTAACATTTTTCTACTTTATTATAAAAAATATACTTTATAATACATTCCAGTTTGATTCTTATAACCAGTACTCATACTGAACCCATATCTCTCTCTCTCTCTCTCTCTCTCTCTCTCTCTCTCTCTCTCTCTTCTCTCTCTCTCTCTCTCTCTCTCTCTCTCTCTCACACACGCAAACACTAAGACAATTACTGATGGAAAAACAAGTTTACTTGGAGAACGCTGCTTCTCTCTCTCTCTCTCTCTCTCTCTCTCTCTCTCTCTCTCTCTCTCTCTCTCTTACATACACACACACACACACATACACACACACAAACACACTCACACAAACACTAGGACAATAACTAAGGAAAAAATAACTTACTTAGGAAGGACGCTTTTCTCCTCTCTCTCTCTCTCTCTCTCTCTCTCTCTCTCCTCTCTCTCTCTTCCTCTCTCTCTCTCTCTCTCTCTCTCTTACATACACACACACACATACACACACAAACACACGGACACAAAAAACTAGGACAATAACTAAGGGTAAAAATAATTTACTTAGGAAGGACGCTTTCTCTCTCTCTCTCTCTCTCTCTCTCTCTCTCTCTCTCTCTCTCTCTCTCTCTCTCTCTCTCTCTCTCTCACACACACACACACACACACACACACACACACACACACACA
>JANJGK010000033.1:35120993-35123493 GCA_039081455.1 Macrobrachium rosenbergii
AAAAAAATATGAACGAAGGAAAAACTATTTCAAGTTACTTATCTATATACTTTGAAAGTAAGACAAATACAGTGGTTTATACCTTATGTGATATAGATTATATTCATACACGAAGTTCCTACGTAAATCGCAAATTATTAATTATGTAATGCTCATTTTTCACGTTTTCGAAAGTTATTGATCGAGCACATGAAATTCTGAAGAGAAACGCTTTCTATGAAAATCACTTGTACCAAATGAACACACCCACCTGAAAGGGCAGCGCTAAGAAAGCATCACCTGCTCAGTAGACGACGCCGAAAAAGAATCCGATAGCGTTTGAGTTTCGTAAGTTTCCCTTTCGTGGAATCCTCGCGTGAACATTCCGTTGATGTCGTTAATAATATCGCTTACGTTTTTAACCCAAAAGAGGGATGATATTTCATATTATTATTATTATTATTATTATTATTATTATTATTATTATTATTATTATTATTATTATTATTATTATTATTATTATTATTATTATTATTATTAGCGTAAAGTTAATTTATTTACATTTATTTAAAAAAGAACGTATCTAGTCGGTTATACCTTTACCCGTCAAATTCTGCTTACAATTATTTGTTGTTGTTCGAGATTAGGCTGGTCTTATGCCAGCACGGGTTCATCTTGCTTATAGAACATCTCGGTGGTCATGTATGAAATGGAAAGCTCAGCAGGCAAAGGTTTTAAACCTTTGTAAATCCTATGAGGTAGTAAAAGAAGAATTATATGCGCATAAGGAAAATGGAAAATTAGTATAGCAAGATAGAAAACGGAACCGTGAAACTCTACGGCTTTACCATGCCATATTTCACTTACTCGAATATCTCAACAATGGTAAAAGCTTCGATCTTTAGGTCGTAGGGGATCGATGGAGGAAAAGTCAATATCTGAAGTCAATGATAGAGTGAGGTTGCCGCCATGTTTAAAAGGAAAACATCTTGTGTTTGTCTCTCGTGGAGAAATATAGACTTAATATATTTACTGGCTTGTGCCTCGTGTTTGCACTTTGAGCAACGACTGTAGAGTGTGACAGTGTAAATTTCTGTATTTTGAGTGTGCCTTCATACAATGAAGAGACAAAAAACGTATGCGTTGTTTGTAAAGGCACAGAACAGTAGGTGCGAACGAAATCAGTAACTAGAAAAACTGCTGGGCAAGTGCCGATGGACCTTTGTTTATATCATCAAACTGGAAAAAAACGGAAAATTCACCCCGCTCCATATCTAAAGGGACAGGTTCAGCTTATCTAATCCTTTCAGTCACATGATCCAATTTCATTTTTATTACCTTATCTTCCGTATTTTTTTTTTTTTTGGTGGGGACTGATTAACTATGGTCTTCAGATATGACAGTCAAAATTCTATAAAAATCACCATTATATGAATTAAATTACTAAATTTATATACTCTTATGTATATAAACACATGCACACACATGTATGTATGTATGTATGTATGTATGTATGTATGTATGTATGTATGTATGTATGTATGTATGTATGTATGTATATGTAAACTTTTAATCAATAAATCGGACGAGAATAAAGCGAAAGATATGTCCAGAATAAATCCACTGACAATAAACGTCCCTTGTAACATCATTCTATGCCGAGAACATTTCGTTTTTCATACTTCTAATTATATCATTAACTATGGTTATGAATGGCGTGCAGAACCCTTCCAAATGATTCTATTGTAATAATTAAAACCATCTAATAATACACGTTCATGTAGCGTCCCTCCACGAATGGGGCTGCAGACGACTTTCCACTCTCGCTGTTTACGTGACGGTGTAGTTTTCCAGGTGTTTCCAGTATAAAAGTAATAGATTTTTTTCGACCACCATTCATTTTATGTGTGTCGGTTCTTGCATCCTGGTAAATATAAAGGGTATGGAATCAATGGGTATGCAATGACATATGTTCTTTGCCTTTATACGTTGTATGCTCTGTATTTGTCGACCCAGTGTTTTGTTTTGTTACCTATATAGACGCTGCCTTCCTCTCTTGTAGCCATATGAGTGGACACTAATCTATACATATAACAAGTAAAAATAGAAGGAAATAAACAAGATTTCTCTCTCTCTCTCTCTCTCTCTCTCTCTCCTCTCTCTCTCTCTCTCTCTCTCTCTCTCTCTCCTCTCTCTCTCTCTCTCTCTCTCTCTCATTTATTATCATCGGGATGACTATAATAATCGTAACCATAGGAGGTGCCATATCCTTTAGGAACAGAAAAAACAAAGTACACTACTTATTTAGTGTACTTTGTTTTTTCTGTTCCTAAAGGATATGGCAACTCCTATGGTACGATTATTATAGTCATCCCGATATAATAATGATCCATTGAAGAAGAAAACGAATGGTATCCATTTTCTTTCTTGCAAAATTCCGTTACATCCTTACTTACTCGCGGATTTGTGATGAGAATAAATCTCGCAATTTCTAAACAGACCTTCCATATGTCCGCATGTG
>JANJGK010000033.1:35130993-35135993 GCA_039081455.1 Macrobrachium rosenbergii
GGGGAGTGTTAGATTTTTAAGCGGAGCCTCGATGGCTCGGTCGGTAGAGCAGCAGACTCGGACTTCATAAGAAATCTCTGTCGCGGGTTCAAATCCGCAGCCGGCCGGTCAGAGAGCAGACACTTTGCTATCCGTGTAGACACACCGGGATTATGTATGTAATCAGCGGATAGGTTTGCTGAAAGCAAATGGGTGTTACAGACTAATACACACACAAACAAAGCCACTCCAACATCTTGTAAAAACATAACAGACTCCTTACACGTCTCGAACTGTCGGCCTAAACCGCTCATGTCTCCTCGCTGCTAGGGGAAAGGGAGCTGGGGATTTGGCACGATACATATACACATGTGCTACCTGGGTCTAAGCGATTTTAGGCAGGGCAGCCTATCAAGGCTACGGCCTACCCCAACGCCAAATCAAAGTCCTTCAAAAGAAGGCATCGTGCTTACCCCATATGAAAAATGGGAAAAAAAGCACTTTAAACGAAGAAGAAGAAGAAGAAGAAGAAGAAGAAGAAGAAGAAGAAGAAGAAGAAGAAGAAGAAGAAGAAGAAGAAGTGTTAGATTTTTAAGCTTTATATATCTACGAAGGCTAGGCATTTGTGATTAAGAGAATACAAAAATTTTTTTGCTTATGAGTATAAAAATTTGTGATCAACAGAATGCATAAAACCTTTGTTTATGAGCAGTTTCAAGCTGCATCGTTCTCATAATTCCTTAAATTTATAAAATGTAATATGTAAAATGTAAAAATGATATTCTGAACGACTCCCTTATTCATATGTAATACACATGTAAAGCATCCTTTCCCTAGATATATATTCACTGGTTATACCCAACTAATAATGAGAAATTTGGAATTTCTGAACAGTTTCATAAATATGAATTATAATTGCACATCCTGACCTTAAACGCATATTCCAGGAGAGTGTCCCCGATCA
Organism: Macrobrachium rosenbergii; assembly: GCA_039081455.1. Taxonomy (NCBI): domain Eukaryota; kingdom Metazoa; phylum Arthropoda; class Malacostraca; order Decapoda; family Palaemonidae; genus Macrobrachium; species Macrobrachium rosenbergii. Next base: position 35,131,937 of record JANJGK010000033.1, read on the forward strand.
CAGTCAGAGTAAATCCATTTTCAACTGCTCTCGGGAGGTCCTCCAAACTGTCAATTGGTTTCTCGTAGACAGGGACAACAAGAAATGAAGTTAATGTCCCAGAGTAGAGAACTGTAATAGACCATTTGTGTATGAAGAAATGATTTATATATTCTGTTACGTATGAATTTATTAGAAAATTAAAGTTGTCTCGGAAGAAGACCCTCTCTTTTACCCTATTACTCTACTACCCTATCGATCTTTATTCACTTACAAGAGGAATAATGAATGAATATATTAAAAAAAACTTGAAAAAATAACTTACCACAGACGACCAAGCAAAAAATATACCAGAAGAAGAAAGTGATCCTCTGGGACAGGCTTTCGATGTCGAGAAGATTACCTTGCTGAACCAAATTGCGAAATATATTGAGTGAATAAGTCTGAAGGTCCCACTTCGATTTTTGAGGGCTGAATTTCTCTGAGATTTCAGACTGAAGCCTTAAAATTGGACCTATGGCCAGGGTCGTGATCACGATGCAGATCCATACCTGTAATAAACGGAAAAGGAGTTGAAAGGTAATTTCTTATTTTATTATCTTTGAAAGGCTTGAGTATAAAAATAATTAACAGTATAAATACGGGGTAACCTGGACTGATGAAATTTAGTATTATAAGAGAGAGAGAGAGAGAGAGAGAGAGAGAGAGAGAGAGAGAGAGAGAGAGAGAGAGAGAGAGAGAGAGAGAGAGAGAACTGAAACAATCCAATCCTGCACTTATCGTGTGATTCCATGTAATTTACGAAATCTTCCTGCTCTTATATTTATTGTAGTCTTATTTAAGTTCTATTCCACACGTAGCATTTACTGCTTCCAAGGAACAACTCGACAATTTATGTACACTCGGCAAGAAAAGTGAGGATACAGTTTTTTTAATCTTCGGACATATATTGCTAAATAATGAGGCATCTAGCAACTTTAGAAAGGGGAGGAGCTTCAGTCGTATTGTGTTTGTTTTTTGCTTGACCTTCTATAACTTTCAATCATATTCTACGGTTCTGAAATCATTGATACTTAAATGCATTAGTAAGCTTTACAGTATTCGTTCAAGTTGCAATTTGCAGCGATAGTTCTGAGCAAAATAAACATTTTTCCACATAATCTACGAAGTAACCTTGCACATATGAATTTATGACACCACAATGAACGGAATGCTTGCATAATCGGAAACGCGATCTTCCATAATGAAATCAAGAGTTAAATTTGAGCAATGTCCAACGAAAAACTTGGGGAACAATAAAGGAACGAATGCAACGTTATGGAGAAAGAGAGAGAGAGAGAGAGAGAGAGAGAGAGAGAGAGAGAGAGAGAGAGAGAGAGAGAGTTGCTGTTGTGTAAGCCTAGGCCTATATGTAGAGCTACTCATTTATTATTTTTTTCTTTTAGAGATTGAGCGATACTATATTTGTATAGTATGTTTTAGCAATGGAGAGAGGAGAGAGAGAGAGAGAGAGAGAGAGAGAGAGAGAGAGAGAGAGAGAGAGAGAGAGAGAGAGAGAGAGAGTTGCTGTTGTGTAAGCCTAGGCCTACATGTAGAGCTACTCATTTCATTATTTTTTTTCTTTTGGAGATTGAGCGATACTATATTTGTACAGTATGTTTTAGCAATGGAGAGAGAGAGAGAGAGAGAGAGAGAGAGAGAGAGAGAGAGAGAGAGAGAGAGAGAGAGAGAGAGAGAGAGAGAGACTATGGCAACGTTAAGAAACATCCAGTTACTTGTGTTTTCCCGCCGAAGTTAACGCGGTACTCCGCACATCATAGAGAACGCTCATGCGGATTTAAATACATTGGGTCAACCTGCCCTAGCTGTCACAACATTTACTGCCATTAATTTCAGCTGACCTTTAACACCGTGAAATACAAATATGAATGTGTGAAAATTAAAGAAATTATCATTACCTCGTATGATGATGCAATAATAAGCCTGTCCATAACGGAAAACGAGTAAATATTGCCGTTCTGATAAAAAGTACTACACCGAGATATCCATACACTATCTTTTAGATCTCTATGAACGAAGTCATCTGAGAAATTCTGATTACTTCGGACATGCATAGTGTTTTTAAGTATCTGAACGTTTTTGTTTTGCAGACTTAACATATATGATATAATTTGCATTGCATTTTCATATTCTAGAGTAAATTTACCGAGATTATGTGTTTTCTGTAAGAAAAAAATTAAAATTCGATGAACGAAATCTAATGAAAACTGTATCCTCACTTTTCTTGCCGACTGTACATCTCATCTCCAAGGCTGGAGATGTATCGTAATTCTCACAAGTGAGAGAAGAAAAAATATCAACAGTTAAAAACATATTTCAGCCACTATGGAGGCTTTATAGAATAATGATAACGGTGATGGTGCGCACTTGCAGTGATGAAAGGTTTGTATCAGGAAGCTAGTTGGCACTGTTAGCAGTGAGGATTGATCATGATTTGTAGTGATGAGTGATAATTTTATAGTGTTGCTGAATTATGTTGGTTAGTATTATACCTGTGATGTTGATCATTGGTGATATTTGGTAGTGTCAAGGTAAGTCCTGTTACTTAGCGAAAATGACATAACCGGAACATGAATGGTTATGTAGTGGTATGTACTGGTCAATGGGCTGAGCGGTGAAAGCGTGGGACATTCAGGTAGGAGTTAGCTGCATTAGTTTTCCTATTTTCCCTGGATTAGGCCTATAAGAATTTTATAATATATGTATGTATATATATATATATATATATATATATATATATATATATATATATATATATATATATATATATATATATATACATATATATATATATCTCACTCATTGCCACAGGTGAAAAATAAGAGACGGGGTGTAGGTCCCGACCAGTTTCGACTTTATTTCCAAGCCTTTGACGAAGGACTGATACAGAGTATTAGAATTCACAAAAAAAACATACTACAGAAACAGTACTGACGGACATAGCCGTTTGAGACTACAGATCCGCCCACAGGCTGGTGTCAAGGTAGGAGTGGCCTTCAAAACTCATTTGGCTAAAAATCACAATATATTCTCAGGGGACAATACTTGTAAACGTACCGACCATAGGAGACTACAGGTCCACACCTGACAGATGTCAGGGAGACGATGTTGGTAAACTCTTTTGGCTGTCCCCGTACTGTGTTTACAAATATGATAATCTTATTTCCATACATCTCTACTGCCTACCTTAGAATTTAAACAATTCACAAATTTCTTTTGATATTAAAGGGCCAAGTTTGTACCTCCTTTGACTGATGTTCATATTATGGCTGTAACTTTCGTTTATAAAGCTAGATTCAATGATATTCCTTTCCAGTGCGTTATTAGAATATACAATCCTTTTTGGCTCTTCCCAGTTGATAGCATGATTTTTCTCACTTACATGTATAAAAATACCAGTCAAGAGATGTATAAACTTGATCCTTTAACATTAAAAGAAATTTGTAAATTGCTTAAATTTCAAGGTAGGCAGTAGAGATGTATGGAAATAATATTAATATATTTGTAAACACAGCACGGGGGCAGCAGTGCTAATGAGTTTTCCAACCCCGCCTCCCTGACACCTGTCCTGTTTGGACCTGTAGTCTCGTATGGTCGGTACGTTTACCAGTATTGTCCCCTGAGAGTATTTTGTGATTTTTAGCCAAGTGAGTTTTGAAAAATCTCCTACCTTTACACTGGCCTGTGGGCGGATCTGTAGTCTGAAACGGTTGTGTATATTCGTCAGTACTGATTCTGTAGTATATATATTTGTGACTTCTAATACTATGTATCAGTCCTTTGTCATTAGCTTGGAAATGAAGTCGAAACCGGTCAGGACCTGCATCCCGTCTCTTATTTTGACCTGTGGTAATGTGTGATAAATGACTCAGGTACAAAAGTGATTATAGTCATATATATATAATTTTCTCACCTCTAGAGAAAATGGTGCCAAGATGGCGAATTCTCTACCTTTCTCGCGGAGTGCCCTTGAGAAAATACACTTATATCCGAAAGCATAGGAAGTGGTATAATCGAT